>VUQI01055706.1:0-15961 GCA_015106735.1 Paratilapia polleni | reverse complement strand
TTAAATGTAAAAAAATAAAATTAAAAAAAAAAAACAAACAAAAAAAAAAAAAAACAATAGGATGCGGAAAATAACAGAGCAAAAACAAGTAAGAGAAGTCAGTGTCACAATAGATCACGACATAAAGTACATAAAGCTTCATCACTAGTTCAAATAAAAATATCAATCTTGTTTATATTCACTGTTAAAACTGTTTTGTCACATTCTAGCATAGATATTGAGAATTAATTCCTGGAGACTTTTGCAAATGGGAGGTTTTCACAGCCAATAAAAAATCTGTTCATCATCCACTGCTTCTATCTATTTAATTCTCCATCACTTCATTCCCCATCTGACTCTCCCCTCGATCACGCACTGCAACTCAAGACCCCTAAAGATGCAATTTGGCTCAGAATAGAAGTGACAATAATATGTCAAAGTAGATGAATACAGTAATACCAAGAAATTCAATAATCATGTCAGCATGGATGATTGTAGAGATGGGAGAAAGAGAAGTAGTGAAAGCTTTTCAGCAGAGCAAATTCAGTAGCTGCTGAAAACAGGAACTCTGTCACCATGGTTACCACTGCTGATTAGAATAGAAGAAAACTGTGGAGTAAGATGAGTAAGATCTTCTTTTTCAAAAGACCTCTGACCAGTCGACCTATAAACGCAGGATTTCTGGAGTACTGTGGGTCCTGTGGGTGGGGTTGATATTAACTGGGATTGTTCTGGGGCATGCAGAGCAAGATCAGACTGGGATCTGGGGAATCTGGTGGCTGGGTCAACACATTGGCCTCTTAGTTGTATTCCTAGAGGTGTTTAGTTAATTTAGTTTAGTTAAGTTTAGGAACACCTAGACTTACTTAGACTTACCTAGTTCTACGTTGCAGTCCTGCTGCAGGAGGCTGCTGCCACTGGGGAGTGATATTGCCTTGGTGGGGTGTTCTTGTCTGGTCTGCAGCAACGTTTAGGTGGGTGGTGTCAACGTAACATTGACATGAATACATGGATCCAATGTTTCCTAGCAGAACATTGCATTGGAACAAGATGTTCAATGTTATTTACTTCACCAGTCTTTCGTACAAAAGAGAGAAGTCCACTTATATCACTTCTTTACAGCAGAACAGCATTTGGTCCCATATTTATTAAACTGCTAATAGTTCAGGTTTGGATTGACACTGCCAGAGATGGCTGGCATGGTACAAGGCTGGTGGAGTGGTTAGCACTGCCACCTCACAGCAAGAAACATCTGGGCTTGAACCTGCCTACTGGTTGGGGCCTTTTTGTGTGGAGTTTGCATGGTTTTCTCTGGGTACTCTTGCTTTTTCCCATATGCATGTCCAAATACATGGTGATTCTAAAATGGCTGTAGTGTTAATGTGAGAATGTGTGATTGTCTGTGTTGGCTGGGTGTACCCAGTCTTTCGACCTATGTCAGCTGGGATAGGCTCCAGCCTCTTATTTAGAAATGCTCCTGGGAGCTTTGAAGTTTCTTCCAGTCCAATTCCCTTTATGCTCACTTTATGTGTTTTTTGTGACTCCTCATTCCCATGACAACAGAGTTGAAGAGCTGGCATTACACAAACTTTAATTATGTTCAAAGTCTAGATTGCAGTACAGCATCAAAGAGAAGTATATACAATGATATGTACAGTAATGGTAATTATGAAAAAAAGTGCAAAAAAGTGTCTTACCTGTCTGCACCTGTGGTGCTATTTTGTTGTTATTTGTATTTCAACCACATTGTGTCTGTTTTGGGTAATTTAAGGTTATTTCATTCCTATTGATGTATTTATGCTTTCACTCTATAAATATGTTACACTTTCTCGAAACACAGAAGACGTGTGTACACCCTCCCTACAAATTAGTCTGCTATCTTTACAACATTTCTGTTACCTAAAAAAGTACCTAAAAATGTTGACATTGAAGTTCTTTTTCATTGAGAAGTGAAGAATCTGATCTGAGTGGACTAAATGGGGGGTAACCTTTATTTTCTTGTACTGAATCAGCAGCTAGGTGTCTATTTTCCACGCTATCACCACAAGGCTATGAAGCTGAGCAAAGTGTGGCATAATTTCCGCTGAGGATGGCTGGGACGTCTTTCTCACTTTTCAAGTTTTCAAAAGAGTTGATAAAAATGCTGAAGTGCCCATTGGCGTTCCCTTTATTTACGACCATGTTATCAAAACATACAGTCATTTAAAAAAGAAAGTTTTCACAGTACTCTGTGCAGTCCTGTGAAAAACTAAGTACATGCTTACTGCTTCCATAGGTATTAAGAGGGCTGATGATAATCAAATGCACTTGATAAACTGATCATCAGCACGTGAGGCGACCTGTATAAAAGCAGACATTATTGCACTTTGCTGGTCTGGACCAGTCAGGTGTGTGTGTGTGGTTGTGTGTGTTAACACAGTGCCACAATCTTTCTACGAGTTCCTAACACATTCACCCCAAGGTCAGACTGTGCAATGCTCAGAGCAATTGCAAAAACCCCAATAGCTACATCTCAAAATCAAGGTGTTGCAATGGCCCAGTCATAAGGTCCAGACCTCAACCTGTGCATAAATGCCCACAAGACCTCTAATACATGAAGCAACATTGTACAGACAACGATGTGAGAGAATGATGAAGTCATACAGAAAACGATTACTTCAATCTATTGCTGCTGAAGGTGGTTCTACAAGCTATTGAGTCATGGGGTGTACTTAGTTTTCCACAGGACTGCAGAGAGTCCTGTGAAAGCTTTCTTTTTCACATGACTGTAAGTCTAATAACCAGTAGTTATTGGAGTGATGAGGGCCCAGGACATTTTTTTTTTTGCCCAGGGTTTCATCTGTCAAGCTCTGCACAAGATGACAAAAATTAATCATGGAGACTGTGATGGCTGCACAGCCTTTAAGAAATGCATCTACACAAGGATGGAAAAGACACTGCAATTGAAACTTGTAAATATCATCCTTATAACAATTAGTCCTTGACAGTGATGTTGTTGAAGCTTTTCTAAAAGTTCTGAACTGCAACACTACCACATTTGATGCAATGGACCGTCCATTACATCCATTTTAGTCTTACTACTTCCTCTGATGTCTAAATTGTCATTGGTGATCACATCGGCCTTAACCCTAACCCTAAGCAATCAGAATGTGTCCCCTCAAGTCTTGGAAATCAGGGAACAAAGAAAAAAAATCCTTCTAATTGACATACATCAAAAACTATTTATAATTTTTTCCAAAAACATCAGTTTTGCTTTTCTTCAAAATGTAGGCTAAGGGTAGCATTATCACCACTGATGATAAGCAATCACGGTATGAGCCACATGTGTTAGTATTTGTTTTTAAAGATGGATATTAAAATATTTAAACACAAAAGACAAAATTTTTTGTTAAAGTCCTCATTTAGCAAAAATACAAGAACCAAGTGAAATACATAATTTGTCTCTGTCCTTCACTGTGTACTATCTAATAAAGGTCAAAAATAAATCTTAAAAAAAAAAAAGTAAAAAATGTTATAGTCATAACTCCAATATAAATATTACTTTTTTTTTAGCACTCTAAAATTTATACTTTACATACATACTATACATTTTGTGTAATTCTTTCTTTTGCACATTTTACCTTAAAATGGCAGCTGCTGGGTTTGCACTTGAATGACAGCCCGATTTCCTGTCATACTGACTGCTAAATCAGCATTACTGAAAACTGGATGTTACCGGCAAAAGCTGGATCTGACTGAGAAACCAAGGGATACTACTAATCTGGTAGCAGCTTGTCAGTCACAATGTAAACCCACCTTAAATACACATTTTTTCTTCACTCCTGAATACATGGTTACTGACTCTCATTCCTCCTTTCACCTTGGGCTATTATTTTCCCAGGATAATCCAAAAGGCATACAATGGTATGTTTCCATTTCAGTGTTTCATTTCAGAGCAAAGTATCCAAAAGTCCTTAATCTTTAAGTTAAACTTTCTTGTGATTCCCCGGCAGGCTAATTAAAGTTAATCAGTTAATTAAATCCCTGCAGCCATCTGAAGGCAGCAGGACAGATATGTGATAAATCTGCAGCCTCAAACTTAAAGTGCTGTACTGCTAAGGGCTTTCATGCATCATGATCCACTATGTTTATCATAAATCATGTGCAACAGCCATCAAGCTGCTGCAAGACAGTCTGACACATGTCTGCACACATCAAGGTTCTCAGTAAAGACTTATTCTGCCAGTGTGTGATGATGTTACATGGACTCTTTTGTGGATGTCTTTGTGTAGCTGTTTGCTGTCCAATGAAGCTCCCTGATGTTGCCAGCTTCCCATCCAATATTAGGTGGAAGGTGATAGCTTGAAATTTGAGACCAGTGATAGAGTGCAGCACCAGTATTCAACCCACAAGCAGTTTGTTTTAAAGTTTGCCAGATATGTCACTCAGATGAGGACAGGCAGCAATATCAATTAGCTAACATGCCATTAAAACATTTAACAGTGAGCCAAATTGATCTGGTTTCTGAAAGCTAAGCTGTTTGTGTCATGGCATGTCTCTGGAGCCGTTAGGTGATCACTGTAGCTGTGATCTACCAATTTTAAATGTCAAAGTCATTTGCTAATCAATGGGAGTACTTCTTAGCCTGTGACAACAGTTGCATAATGGGTTTTTTGGTTCTAGAAGTTGCTTTGTTAAGTCTCAGAGAATTACTCAAACAACGCCTAAAGGTGAAGTTTCATATTTTAAAACATACTTCATACATACTTCAGTCATCCTCAGGGATGAGGATGAGAAGGCTTTTTATGAATGTGATTGGCATCAGTGTCATTTGGTTGAGAAGTACATGCAATTAACCTAGTTTAGCATAGTCTGAAAGCAGGAGGAACATATAACTAGTTAACAACTACTATTAACATGTTCTACACACACAAAGAAATATAAAAACATCAATGTATGTTTTTTGTATCAGGTTTGGCCATTTCCCATTACCAAATCTCTGCAATGCACTTTAAAGTTTAACTTTAAAGTGCATTGCATGGTGGCATGAAATTGATGGATGGATTGCCATGAAATTTAGTACTAACATTAATGTCCTCCTGAACATGATTTGTAATGGAGTTTCAAAGTTGGGGGAATTTGTGGGGACTTTGATTCCAGAAGTTAAAAAAAAATAAAAAATTCTCCCAGGAAATTCTCCTGGTGTCTGAATGATTAACAAGGTGCAAGTAAAGTCAATACACTCAGAGGTAAATGTACAATAGGCTACACACCCTCTGGACAATATAACCAACAATGTATTCTAACAAATTACTTTTCTCATTAGGTAATGTTGCATCATTACTTTCTAATGGCAGCAATCTTGTAATGTAACAAGTATTTATGTGATTTACAGTTGTGGTCAGAACTTTACATACACTCATCATGGGGATGGAAGTCATAATAATTTTGGGCTTTTAATGGTTTATTTGAACTGTTCTTTTTCCACGGTGGAATGATTGTACAGCATACCTCTTTAATGACCTTAAAAAATAAAAACTGGGTGCACAAATTTGAATTTATTTTGGATTTTCTCTAACAGGGTCAAGTATATACATACTCTCACTCAAATCTTTTAATAAGTGGTGCTGAAGGTTCTACACTGTCTTTTAACTTGACAAGGCCTATTAACTTCTTGTTAGTAATCATGATTGACTACAACTGGTAGTTTCTCTTTGTCAGCATAAAAATGATTTATTTGACAGAACTCATTGGACTGACCAATACTCAGAACAATGGGAAAGTCCAAGGAACTCAGTGAAGCTCTAAGAGGGAGAATTGCTATTTCTAAACAACTGCAGATTCCAAGATCATCAGTTCAAACAATTGTATGTACAAGTTATTCGGATGTGTCACCACTTTGCCAAGGTCTGGAAGAAGACCCAAACTGTCACCCTCAGATGAGAGGAAATTGGTTATAATGATCAGGAAGAACCCAGGAACCATCAAGGCTCAAGCCGCCATGAGGTGGAAACTGCTGGAACACCAACATCACTGTCCACAGTGAAGCAAGTTTTATATCACCATCACCAGAAGCCTGCTCCAAAATCAACACCTTCGAGCTCAACTGAAATTTGCAGCCGCTTACACGGACAAGCCAAATACCTTCTGGAGAAAAGTTTTATGGTCTGACGAGACATAAATTGAGCTATTTGGCCACAAGAGGTATGTTAGGAGGAGTAAAGGTGAGGCTTTCAAACCTAAGCACACTGTACTAACTCTGTCAAGCATGCTCTGGGGCTGTTTTGCTGTCAGTGGTATTGGTACATGGCACAAAGTGGGTAGAATAATGAAGGAGGACTACTTCCAAATCCTTAAACTTCACCTCAAATCAACTGCTAGATGGTTGAAACTTGGACACAATTGGGTCTTCCAATAGGACAATGGTCCCAGATACACATGAAAACTGGTTTTGGAATGGACAAAGCAGGCTAACATTATGCTTTTGGAATGGCCTTCCCAAAGCCCCAACCTCAACCCAATTGAAAATCTGTGGACCATACTTAAAAGCTGGGTCCGTGCCAGGAAACCAACCAGTTTAAATGAACTCCACCAATTCTGCCAAGAAGAGCGGTCAAATACCCAGTCAGAATTATGCCAGAAGCTTGTTGATGGCTACTAAAAGCATTTGGTTGAGGTGGAACTTGCTTGCCATAATTTTGACCCTGTGTGGATTAGAGAAATTCCAAAATGAATTCAAACTTGTGCACCCAATTCTTGTTTTTTAAGGTCATGAAAGATCTATGCTGTACAATCATTCCACCCTGGAAAAAGAACAGTTCAAAGAAATTGTTAAAAGCCCAAAATTACCATTTCATTCATCCCCATGATGAGTGTATACCAATCAGGCATAACATTATGACCACTGACAGGTCAAGTGAATAACACTGATTATCTCTTCATCATAGAACTTGTTAGTGGGAGGGATATATTAGGGAGCAAGTGAAGATTTTGTCCTCAAAGACTCATTGTGGCATGTGGGGAGAGAAGGCTGGCCTGTGTGGTCTGATCCAACACACCAGCTACTGTAGCTCAAATTGCAGAAGAAGTTAATGCTGGTTCTGATAGAAAGGTGTCAGAATACACAGTGCATCACAGTTTGTTGCATATGGTCAGCAAAAGGGGGACCAACACAATATTAGGCAGGTGATCATAATGGCGATTATGGTGGTTATGTCATGCAGCTGAACACTTTGTCTCCCATCTGTTTGAGTTTCGCTGCCACAAGAACAGATGTAGAAAGTCTTTGCCGCCTTTACTTTCATGTTTTGTTGTAACATACAGTAACCCAGTAATGTCCCAACTTTTTGGATAAATAAAGTATTTCTTTTACTTATCTTACTGTATAAAAGTACCTTTACCCAATACTGATCAAGAAACAGATTTATGCACCATCTTCAGCTTGAATCAGCTGAATAAATTTTAAATTCTATTGCAGGTTTGATTGAATTCAGCAGCTATGTCACTACCTTTGGTTAGCAAGTGCAGCAAAAAATTGCTTTGAATTCCTTACCATTTCAATTCATGCTTCAGGCTTGATTCTTTTCCAAATCCTTGAAAAGATATTGTAGTATTTTGGCCTATTTGTCCTATCCCTCCCGTGTCAAAATAATACAAAAATACCATTAGTTCTCAGATACAGCTGAAGCATTTAAAAGTTGTGGGTACAACAGAAACCTAAGAGGTGAAAAGAGTCTTGTGTTTCTGTGTCTGGTAATATTAGGCATTTTGATTCATGAAAAAGTTTACAGAATTGAGGAAAAACAATCTTCCCACTTTGAAACTCAATAAAATTTGATAGACCCTTACTTTTAACATCAAGATTTCCATTGGCCCAATACTGCAGGCAAAGACCTGCAAATCTCATTGCAATCCCATCAGACCCCGTATTTTATTTTACTTTTCACAAACACAGCATTGTGTATGTCCCCAACAAATATTTCAATGTCTAGTCATGGTTGGAAAATAGCAACAAAATCAAAGTTGTGCCGAGATCAGCTAGAGGTACTTCTTGAATATCGCCTGGATGTCCTTTTTAGACTTTCTAGCAAGAAAGAAAAGGATGGACCTCAAGGATGACTCAAACTCACAGCCACTTGCCCATTTCTTATCCTACTTAGCTAATTGACTGCATACACAATCATTTGCATCACAGGGTTAGGGGCAGTGTAGAACAAAAAAACAAGGTTTTTGTGGCTTCCTGGCCGTTTGAACTCAGTTTTATTTCAGCCAGTTTTATTTTGAGATTTACTTTTAATGAAACAAAAATTCAATTATATTCATCCTTGTGCACTAGAGTGAGCAAATAAGACAATTCAGCTGAATAAAGGCCACTGGTTGAGTGTTACAAGCATCAGCAACCACCAATAAAAAAGCCTCTGACTCACAATTGTTTTCTTATTATGACTCTAATAGGCTGCACACAGAGTTCAGAACTCACTCTCTTATTTGAATGTCATTCTTGTTTATTTACCCATAAACCACTTGGGCTGACATTCTAATTTCCTCTCTTCTAACTGGTCTTAAGTGTCTTGATGTAATAGACTATACTGACATGATGCACTTCATCATAGTGTGTATACACAGTGTCTAAATCCCAGCCATGTGTGCTAATATTTAGCAGGACACACACACATGTCGCTATATACACAGAGAGAAACACACTTCTCTGCAGTGCCACGCTCCAAGAACAATGTGCTCTAATGATTTCCAATGTGATTGGATTTCTCTTCATGGCCAGTGGCCTGTGTGTCCAATTCTGCCTGCTGCTGATTTGGTTTCCAATGAAGATTCAGTAACGATGTAGAGGTTGTGAAACACTGTGGGTGGCAAATCCTCAACAATGACCCTCCAACCCAATCTACATCCCTTCCCTTTTCCTTTGCTCTCTTTGGCATCATGCTCCACCTCCCTTGACATTTGCCTTTCCTTTTGTATCTTAATCTTACTGTCTCATCATTCATTTACAGTGCCCTGAAAAAGTGTTTGCCCCTTTCCTGATTTCTTAGGTTTTTTTTTTTGCATATTTGTCACACTTAAATGTTTCAGATCATCAGACATTGTTGGATCAAGAAATCACTTACATAGAACCTGTCTGAAAAAGTGAAGATCTCATAAAGGAACACATCATGCCACAAACTGAAAAAACTAAAGAACAGATGAGAAACAAAGTCATTGACATCTGTCAGTCTGGAAAGGGTTACAAAGCCATTACTAAGGCTTTGGGACTCCAACGAACCACTGTGTGAGCTATTGTGCACATATGGAGAACACTTGGAACAGTGGTGGATCTTCCCAGGAGTGGCCCGCCTACCAAAATTACTCCAAGAGTGCATTGACGACTCATCCAGGAGAACCCGGAACACCATCTAAAGAACTGTAGACCTTACTTGGCTCAGTTAAGGTCAGTGTTCATGATTCAACAATAAGAAAGAGACTGGGCAAAAATGGCATCTATGGGAGAGTTCCAAGGAGAAAACCACTGCTGACCAAAGGCTCATCTCACATTTGCCAAAAAAAACATCTTGATGATCCCCAAGACTTTTGAGAAAGTATTCTGTGGACTGATGAGATAAAAGTTGAACTTTTTGGAAGGCTTGCATCCCATAACGTAAAACTAACACAGCATTTCATAAAAGAACATCATACCAGCAGTCAAACATGGTGGTGTTAGTGTGATGGTCTGGGACTGCTTTGCTGCTTCAGGACCGGGACTACTTGCCGTAATTGATGGAACCATGAATTCTGCTCTCTACCAGAAAATCCTGAAGGAGAATGTCTGGTCATCAGTTTGTGCCCTGATGCTCAAGCGCACTTGGGTTATGGCTCAGGACAATGATCCAAAACACACCAGCAAGTCCACCTCTGAATGTCTCAAAAAGGTTTTCCACTTAGGTGTTTCAAACAGGTGTAAATTCTATAAAAAGGAGTATATGTTAGCTAAACCTAAAATCTACTCCTCACCCTACACCTAACCCTAGATGGTTTGCCAATGACCTAGAGAATATAGGAAACACTGTAATATAAATTATGGATTTGTTATATTTCCCCTCTGTTCAAGCAGTACGCAGAATGCAGGTAGTGAACACACATCAATCACTCAATCACTAAGTTACACACAGTGGTAAGAACATTGGGTTGTGCACATGTTTCATGACTTTGATGGTAATTTTGTGTGTGCACTGATGTTGTACGCAGGTTAAGAACATTTTTACACACATATTAGTGAATGAAGCCCATTCTTCTGCTGGGAAACCTTAGGTTTCAATGCAAGTCTTGGAGAGGTTATGTCTACCTGGGGGTCTTGCGTGTGAGTTGTTTCATTAAAATCATATTCTTGGATATTTTACTTTTTTGTTTTATTATTATTATTATTATTTATTTATTTTTTATTTATTTATTATTACTGTGGTTGAACTGTGCCATGACCACAGGGCATGCCTGAAAATGAGAGCCTCTATATGAGCAGTGAAACTGCCAACAGAAACAAACATTGTTGCAACCAGGAACCAGCCATGCGACAACAATCTCCAGCAGCAGCGACCCTTCCCAGTAGGACAGTGTGTCCCACTACCCCATAAAAACCATTCTGGAATGGCTTGGAGAAAATGGCAAAGAGCTCAAGGTGCTGACCTGCATGCCCAGATCCTGCATCCTGCATCCAAACAAGCACTGGTGCGATGTGCTTGGGAAAAAAAGGAAAAAAAGCAGTCTATACAGAAAAACATCTATCTTACAACCCAAAGATCGAAAAGGGTCTGTTGTTATTGCCAGACACCCCAGGACACCTTTGAGGATCCTTTGTCCGTGTGGTGATGGGCCAGAGCTGTTTTGATAGCACAAAGGACACGTACACAATATTCAACAGGTAATTGTAATGATGTTTAATCTGTGTATACATATTTAGATGAATTTTCTATCTTGATCTGCTTTTCACATCTCCAAAGTGTTGAAATCAAAGTGCGTTTCTTATTACGCCTTCAGTGTGAATAAATTAGGAGTGCAACAACCAAACTGACGAGGGGCCTAATGTTGTTATCGCTGTGTCATTCTTTGTAGTGCATGCAGTATTGAGCCTTACGGCTTTTTTCTTGTCTTTCTTTAGTTATTTTTTTCTGTGAAAGGGTCTATGCAATGTTTTGTTGCTCTGCAATTGTAGGGAGGTTATGCTAGTGTAATTTGTTGTCCCTTACAAGGAGAGTGAATTATTTGTCCACTGTACAAAGCAAAACAGAACTAGACCCACTATATCACCACATAATCTTGACATCAATGCAAGTCTTGGAGAGGTTATGTCTACCTGGGGACCTTGCTTCCAGCAGAGCGTGTGAGTTACTTCATGAAAATCATATTCTTGCATATTTTACTTATTTGTTCTTGGTTTTTTTTTTATTACTGTGGTTGAGCTGTGCCATGACCACAAGGCGTGCCTGAAAATGAGAGCCTCTATATGAGCAGTGAAACAAGGCTTCACATCACCAAGAGGATAAATTGTTCAATAAGGCCAACAGAAACAAGCTCCAATCTTATTTTATTTTTCAAATTTAGTTTGGTAGAAAATTGTGCTTTGGTGCTTGGATATGCAGTGTACAGTTTATTACATTTAAATAAGCCTGCAGGTGCCTCCTTGGCTCGCATGGATGCAGGTGTCCAGCTGATGAAAATTAAGTTTTCAGAAGAATAAAGCTAGTACCAGTTTAATTTCCCCAATCAGAAATTTTAAGAGGAATGAGAGCCAAAACTTAAAGAGAGAGAAAGAGAGAGAGAGATGGGGGATAGTACACAATCCAAAATTTATTTACAACAGATGAATACTTTGACATGTAATATTATTATGTTGCAAGGTTATCAGTGACCTCCTTTATATATAATTGGTATGCCCTTGCAGGTGCAAACAAGAAACTGATGAGTAGTTGCTCAGTTGTGGAAAATAGGTGAGAATCAGGAAAGGACACATAGTGATTGAAACCCAATCAGAAGACAAATGTGAATGTGGCATCATTTGCAAAAATCTCTGTTCTTGCCCTACAAACTGAAACTGTGTCAGCTACATTTCCAAAAGTCTCAGATTTAGCCATCCTAAAATGCTGGAGAAATGTAGAAGCTAGGTGTAAATGTAGGAAACGTTCTGAGCATTTTTTTTTTTTAATGTAAAGAATGTAATGTGGACATAGCCTTTATTAGCAGATGTTTCTTAATCCGAGCGGGTAACAACTGCTACTTCAGTTTTTATAACTGGTTGAGAGATTGTACATTGTGGTTTGTTTGAATTCTAATGAACCCTTAACATATAAAGTATGGATAATGTTTAATAAATTCAACTAAACAATGATACTGATCATTGGTTCCTACTTTCTGTTAACACTGATATAAGCGATACAAATGTTTTAACTTTCAACTTTTTTTGAGTCTTGTCTATGACCACTTTGACGTTTTGCGTTCACTTGCTGTTTGCTTTTGTCTTCACAGTCTGGCTACATTTAAGTGCCTAAAATACCTGGTTACGTTTACACACCATAATTACTTGGCTAGAGTTGGGCACAAAAACTACTTGGTTAAGATTATAAGATTACAATACAACTTTTTGAACTTTACAGCATTATAAAGCTCTGGTCTTTGTATAAAGCTTTGGTCCCAGTTAATTAATGAATTACAATCCAAACTGCTAAGTCATGCTACCTTGTTACTAAAATAAGAACAGGATGGAATGGAGAGTAAACAAATTCTTACCATTTTGCAGTGTAAAGGTACTTGGGAAACACTGGTAGAAGCTTTTCAAGGCAATAAATCATGACTTACTCACTGAGTGTTTGGACCACTGTGTAGGAGTCAAGGGGTTTGGCTCTTAATTGGTTTAAATCTTATATTAAACTCAGGACTCAGTTAACACTGGAAAATACTGCTCTGCATCAGCAGTTACGACATCTGGAGTTGACATCTATCTTGGGGCCTGTTCTTTATTCCTTGTACATGCTCCCACTAGGTGAAATTATTCATCAACATAACATCTCTTTTCACTGCTATACTGATGATTTACAACTGTATTTACCTTTGAATCTTGGAAATCAGTGTTCACTAAGAAGGCTCAATGAGTGCATCAAAAAATTGTATGTCACACAGTTTCTTTCAGTTAAACGAGTCCAAAACAGTGGTCATATTATTTGGCCCTCCACTATTAACTGAGAGGTTGAAGGATAACCTGGGCTCTTTAACCCCTTCTATTAAAAAACATCTTAAAAACCTTGGGATAATCTTTGACCCAGATTAGAAAAAAACAAATAAATACTGTGTTCAAGACCAGTTTCTTCTAGCTCAGAACAATCTCCAGACTAAAATCTTATTTAAAACCATCAGATCTGGAAACAGTTATGCTTGCTTTTGTTACATCTAGACTGGACTACTGTAATGCACTGTATACTGGAGTTAGTAAATCATTTCTTGCTTATTTACAATTAGTCCAAAATGCTGCAGCCACATTACTGACTGGGACAAAAAAGAGAGATCACATTACTCTAGTGTTATAGCAGCCTTGCATTGGCTCCCTGTGCATTACAGAATCTAGTATAAAGTGGCACTGTTTGTATTTAAAGCCTTAAATTATCTTGCACCCGCATATGTGGTAGATATGCTGTGTCCATACACTCCCTCAAGATCCTTAAGTGTGCTTCCCAATCACTCTTGACTATCCCACAGTTGAAGCTCATTTCAAAAGGGGGTCATGCCTTTGCTGTCATTGTACCAAGACTCTGGAATGATCTCCCAAGTGACCTCAGACAAGCATCAGCTGTGACTGTCTTTAAATCTAAGCTAAAGGCAACCCTTTTTTTGTCAAGCTTTTGGAAACTGCTGACCTCCGGAACTGTGGTTCGAAGATAGGGTGTTGTTGTGTTAGTTTATGTAAATAGTGTAAATATGTGTAGCATGAATTTTTAGGAACTTTTTTTTTAATAGTAAATCACTTTGATTTTAAATGTGCTATATAAATAAAATTTACTTAACTTTACTTACTCACTTAAAATGCGTTCACCTTTTTTAAATCATAGACTTCTTAAATGCAGTATGAGGTAAATTTTAAATGATCAAAGCCCGTTTGTGGTGTGTCCCCTATCGATTTCCATTCTATACTTAAATAACTAAGTCTATATTCTCTGTGGTTGCATTGTTGCTTTTACCTGTGTTTTCAAAGAGCAGTCGTCACTGAGGCTTCTAAAAATATTTATGTTGTATAGGATTCCGTAATATGAGTCTACATCCATAAAAAGCTAAGCCCAAGAGTAATTCTGGAGGCATCAGGAGTTGAGGAGGCTGGAGTTTTCAAATTGGATTTATGACCGTAAAAACTGCATCTTGAGCTCTATAAATCCCAGAAACGTGTGCTCAAATCATCTTGAATTATGGACGGCCATATGTCATGTAGTGCCTGTCTCATAGTGGGTAAATGTTGGGATGGTTAGCATGGAAGGTAGAGAGGGGAGAAAGACAGAAAAAAAGTTGACTCATATTTATCTTTTCTCTTTCTTTTCCCTGCATATCCACCTCCCCACACATATCCTCTTTGTTTCAAGTCTATCTCCCATTTGAGTTATAAACCCCAAGAAGTTTGGGCCATTTGTTGCTACAAATTGTTAAGCAGCTTTTTTGGCTGTGTTGGATGATGCTTCCTAAATGAATCCTAACAGCATTATGGAGGCTCTGCTGGGAGCGCACTAAAATGCCCCCAGTGCAGTAGGCATATTTCATTCAGCTCAGTGAAAAACAAAACACTGAACCAGACATAATTCAGGAATAGCTGGCATGCAGAACGAGTGCGTACAAAGTAGCAGGAGATGGCTGGAGTAGTGGAGAGAGTTTGCAGAAACAGCAGTGGGGAGTAAGAGTGTGTGTGAGCAGTCAGCTGTTCCTGATGACTCAAGGTGCTGACAGCAGGGGCCGATCAGCTAATAGGATGCGCAGTTCCTGTAATTCTTTAATTACTGGGTATAAGACTTCTTGCATTTGCTGCTCTTGGAAGAATAAGGGATGCCTGAGAGAAGCAACAGAGGACAGTGGAGTGCATTCACTGCCTGTTCTGAGAAAATAATTTCCCTGTTTTCTGGAGACTCAAATAAAACATCTGCTTACACTGTAATGTGAGTCTTGGACATAGACATAGACTGCAGTTATTTAGGTTATGAGGATATACTGAACCAAAACTGAAATAAAAGTGCTTACATGTGAGTTCAAAATTATTCTCCTATTCCTTAAAATTGAGCCCCCATTCAGCCCACTCCAGCATCTTATAAATCAGGAGCATAGCTCAGGTCTGGTTCTGGCCTCAAATTTGGCAAGTTGGGTTTGACTGGCTTGTGTCTTTTTCATTCCCTAATGACTGTTAGCTCACCATACTAATGCATTGTATTGGTTACATTCTTTTCCTCTTTGCACTGGGCCTTTTGCAACTTCTGACAGGCAGATAACTGCCAAAAAGAGAAAGAGATATCAGACTAAGAGAGAGAAAGTCTTAACAGAGCACCTCACCTGGCTAACAGAACCAGAGACTACCCTTGTAATTCCATTTAATTCAATTCAATTCAATTCAATTCAATTTTATTTGTACAGCGCCAAATCACAACAACAGTCGCCTCAAGGCGCTTTATATTTTAGGGTAAAGACCCTACAATATTAGACAGAAAAGACAGAAAACCCCAACAATCAGACGACCCCCTATGAGCAAGCACTTGGCAACAGTGGGAAGGAAAAACTCCCTTTTAACAGGAAGAAACTTCCGGCAGAACCAGGCTCAGGGAGGGGCAGCCATCTGCCGCGACCGGTTGGGGATGAGGGGAAACAGAAGAGAGCAGAGCGAGACAGGACAAAAAGGCACACCTATAGGAGAGAGACAGAGTTAATAATAACTAATGATTAAATGCAAGTGGTGTATAAAACACATGGAGAGTGAAAGGAAGTGAGGAAGAGGAAGTGCTCA
>VUQI01055704.1:0-21674 GCA_015106735.1 Paratilapia polleni | reverse complement strand
TAACAGCTGACTGTGGAATATTTAGTAGCGAGGAAATTTCACGACTGGACTTATTGCACAGGTGGCATCCTATCACAGTACCACGCTGAAATTCACTGAGCTCCTGAGAGCGACCCATTCTTTCACAAATGTTTGTAGGAGCAGTCTGCATGCCTAGGTGCTGGATTTTACACACCTGTGGCCATGGAAGTGATTGGAACACCTGAATTCAATGATTTGGATGGGTGAGTGAATACTTTTGGCAATGTAGTGTATCTTGTTCAACCTCAAAATACTAAGAAGCAATCTTAGAAAAACTGCTTCTCGTCATCCTCTCTGCTAAATGCAACAGAAGGCATCTAAACCAGAAAAACCAGTTCCTCTGGCTGCCGCACAGTCTGTGACTGAGTCAACACCTGTTGAATTTATCTTGGAAAACACATTAGCATACAGCCCATTCATAGAGCTGTCAGTCTTACCGGGCCATGTCCTTGGTCTCTGGATGTGAGCTCTCCAGCTCCAGAACTTTCTCCAGGAGATTCATTCCTCCTTCCTTAATCAGCAGAGGACAATACTTGCTCGCTACAGAGTGGGAAAAAAAAATGCAAATGGAAAGACTGTGAGAATTATTCCTAGATAGTAGAGTGGATAGTGTACAATTTAGGCCCATAAGTAGCAGGTACAGGAAATGTTTTTATCCTAATAAAAGACAAAGCAGCATGGTGACAGGTGAGAGTAAAGGTAATGTTTCAAAGCAGCACCAAAGGAAGTGAGACTTCAAATACCAAACTCGCTATTGAAAATATTTACTGAGTTATTCTGGTCTGTTAGATGGGACGTGTGAAACATAAACTCTTCAGAACAGCTTTGGAGGAGGTAAACGCCACATGTTGTGCTTTGAAAGTCTCTTGATACTCACGGTAAACTGACACCAGGTTGTAGAGCGCCCATGTGGCCCAGTGCTGACTGACGGGGGAGATGCTCTGAGGCAGCAGCCGCAGGATGGGTTCGAATGACCTGAGAGAGGAGACTCATGTTGTTAATAAAATCCAGAAACGGCAAAAGCCACCGACTGCTGTCAAAGCACATTCTGGTGAGGAGACAGTTACTGATCACCTGTAGTTGATGTTGCGCCGCGAGCTAACGTCCCAGCTCTGGATGGCCTCCCACATTTTTTCCATCACTACGTCTCTTCGCGGCTCCTCCATCATCCAAACCTCGGGGCCGTCGAACATGATGTGTGAGAGCACGCCGCACGCGTTGTATGACACCTCGATGCCATCTGCCTTACTGTCCAGGAGGTTACTGTAATGAAAAAAAGAGGAGAGAAAACATCAGGAATCTGAGAGGACAGTCTGCATGGATGAACAATTAGCACCAGGAGCAGAGAGAGTCTCAGTCAGGACTAAAAACTTTAATCAGACAGGTGGAGCTTTTCAGAATCACTGACTGAATCTCCATGTATTTCTGCTTCTGGTACCTGAACACTGTGATGAACTGCGGGGTGAGCAGCTGTGGTCTCAGAGCTTTGACCTCGGCCACGTTTCCCAAAAGACCCAACATGTTGCGGTGAAGCTCCTGTTTGTCTGGAAACTCCTGCAGAGAGAGATCGTACAACGTGAGGTGAAAATATTTAGAAATCACTGCACAAGGGGGAGAAACTATAGCATCATTATCTATGATATGATTATAATCACAGGATTATGTAGTGAAATGATGACATTATATTCCACTGTAACTCAATCAAATTCACCAGAGTGCTTACAGGTGCAGGCAAATTAAATTTAAGACCTATTTAATAACACTTTAACTCAAATTTAGGACCAAATGTGCAACAGAAATAGACATCAAAAGTGAAAATATAGGTACTCTTTGAAAGGAACACTAAAGTAAAATAAAGGTATACATTGAATTTAAGGATAATGGTGAAAATCAGTTTCTTAAACAGTGTTCCCTCATGCTCAGATTTTACTTTGGCGGGAATATTTTTCAAGTTATTTTAGTATTTTTCAATTATTATCATTATCTTAAACTGTGCGAGTGCGAGCTGCAAGCAAGCAATGAAAGAAAGACTGCAGTTCGTTTTACAGCCATAACAGTTTTCTTTGGTTACGCAGAGCTTCTTTCTGGGCATCGGATTTAATCACAAGTTTAATCATTGTTCTCGAGTCAGTTCTCATAAATCCTGCATCCTCCCATTTCCTTTTTTAGAATAGCAGGCCGGCTGGCTCAGCCTCTTCTTCATCATCATTTTTACTGTTTCCAGCACCGCACTGCAAGCCCAGCGAAGCCAAGCATGCCCTTAACAATGTAGTTGCACGCTGTGATCAAATGTGGGGAAATAGCGCCGTTATAAGCTAAATTTAGGAAACTGTTCCATGTCATTTCTATGAGTAAATGCATATTTAAACGTGCATTTTTACGACCGTATACATCCTAATAACGTAATTAATCACTGAAAAGTAGAGAGCAGACTTACCTGGAGACACTCCAGGAAGAGGCTCATGCCCCGACAGTTGAGGAACATCTGACAGTTGTCGGGTGTCTCGTCTGTGATGTTCCACAGAGCGCTCCACGAAAACTCCATCACCTGATCACACTGAGACACAAACGCATAAACATAAATCCGTTTTAAAAAAGAAAAGTATAATGGAATAAAGTTTATTTTGTATTTGAACGATGATGATGATGACCTGTTTCTCCCAACAGGAAGATGTGGCATGTTTTTTCAGTGCTGATTGTTTATCTGTTTCTCAGCAAGATTAAATAAAACTCTAGATTTCAAGAAATTTGGTGGGCAGGTGGAGCATGGAAAGGAAGAGATGATCTGGCTATATATGGCTATATTCTTTCTGATTAAAAAAAATAAAGAATATTTCCCTAAAATGACCCTGTGCCACCGACCTTTAGACCCTGGAGAACTCATAAAAATTTGGCACAGATCTGGATCACTTTCTTTGAAATGGTGAGGCACTGGCCTTGTTGAGTTTCCCTTTCAGTTTATAATAGACTAAAAGCCACAAATAACTCTAGTAAGCAATACATGTTAAGCCAAAAAAATAAATAAAAAGAAGTCAAGCACTGAGACTCACCATTCTGTCCTGTAGCTTCTTCTGAATTAAATTCAGCATCGTCTGAGAACAAGAAAAAAAGTCAGGAATTATTTTATCACGTGTGTAATCAGCAGCAGCACAAAAAACACAACAAAACTGGACGTCACTACAGAGCAGAAATCTTGAGTGTAGTGTTGAAGGCAACCAAACAGCAACACAGTCCTTAAGGTTACCCTCACTTCTGTGTTTGACTGCACAGATTTCAAAGTTAAATACAGACAAAATAATGCTATAACATCTATATACCATAATCACATATACCATCCAATTTTATTGCATGGCGAGTGTAACGGCATGTTAGCATAAAGGTCAAATTACAGAATACAAATTCTTTTTCCAAACATGGATGAAGAACTTAGATTTGGTTTGAAATATCTGCAGAGCTGTCATCACATGTTCTCAGTGCATTCACACAGCTTTCCTCTGGGTGCTCTGGTTTCCTGCCACACCAAAAATAAGTTTGTTAGATAACAGGAACTCCTGCCGTTGACCTTGACTGGCAGTAAGTAACAGGCCTGAGCTCTGCAGTGAGGCTGCCTGCTGCTCCTGAATAAGCAACACCAAAGATGAGTTTCCCCACAGAGGTTTATCCATGGACTTAAAACTTTCTTACCCTGACAAATCCCATCTTCCCCACGGCCTCCTTGTGGTGGTTGTCCACCTGGCAGACCAAAGCGTTGCAGAGGTGCACGGCGATTCTCTGGATGGACTCATCCTGCCGGGCCGGCTCCAGGATCTTCAGAAGGAGCTGGTTGACCCGGCTGTACTGGAACTCGAGCTCCTCTGGGATGCTGAAGTTGCACAGAGTCAAGCAGCAGTTCCTCTGGACCTGGTGAGGAGACGAGTTGACAGAGATGGGTTCACCAATCAAATGTGAATCACATCACAGAGGCCTGAAAGAGGTTCATTCTAAATATACAATGACCTCTGACTCTGCATTTTAGGTGTCAACTGATTTCTTAGAAAATTTACAAGCTTTCCTTTTAAAATTTGGACCTGAACAATTTCCAACCCATCTCTGAGCACCCATTCCCGCCCACAGTTCTGTGTTTTATACACAGCTTCTGCTTCATGTAAACAGTAAAAATGCAACTGAAACATTTCCATCAGGTTTCAGGACATAACAGAGAATCTGCCCTTCTGCTGCTTTCTTTAGAATCTGGTAACTGTGCCATTTTAATTCTATTAGACCACAACATGGCTTTTGATACCATTGACCACAAAATTCTCCTAAATCATCTTAATACTCAGGTTGGCATCCGAGGCACTCAGGGTATTCAACTTATTTACCACATCCGTCACCTGGTTCGTGGGGCTGACATTGGACTTACAGTGACCTCCTGGTAGTGCTCCATCCCATTCAGCACCACCTGAATGACCTCCCGCCGTAACCGCACGCTCTGGTCGCTGCGGTACTCCGTGTTGGTCAGGTAGAAAAGAGCGGCACTGCCCGTCACCTGGATGCTCTTATCGTATTTATGGCACTTCAGTGCTGCTATGACGAGCTGCAAACAAGGACACAAAGTTTTCAGGAGAGAAATGAGAAGCAGGCAGGAGAGACGTTCACAGGAAGTCATCAAAGAAGGACATGAAGTCATACCCGCAGAGCTCGGAGCAGCTGGCTGCAGTGTTGTATCCTGGCAATGTCGAACAGCTGATTGATGGCTCTGTGGGCCAGCTCAGGACGAAAATCTTTGTAAGCTTCGATGGCGTTCAGGATCTGGTCTTCATTCTTTGATCCGGTCACCTGAAAAGTCCAGAAACATAAACATTTAACCAACAAAACAAAACCTCGAAATAAGCACTATGCATCGTATTCTTCCATACTCCAGCCTGGTTTGATCAGCTGTGAAGGAAAACAAGGTTCAGGTACCTTATAGGCAGGGATGTGGGTCACATTACAGAGGGTGGTGTCATACAAGCCCAGAAACTGCAGGGGCCGCTTCAGTTCCTGGAAAGGGTAGATGCTGCTCTTGCATGGTTCATTGCTGAAAGAGAGAAAAAATACAGCTTTTTAAGAACCTCATTTATCATCTGAACAATAATAAAGGGATATTCCAGCATCCACTCATTGTTACCCACCTTGGACGCCCCATTGCTTCTTCAAAGTGTGGAACAGTGCAGTTGTCCAGCATGATGTGACCTGAGATGTCCAGAGACACCAGGTTGACCAGACGCTGGACGATGGCCGTCAGGATTTTCTTGGTCATCTTAAACTTTGAGATCCGCCTACTCTCCTGTGAGATGTCAAGGTGCCTGAAGGAGGAGGGAGCTTCATCAGTAACTCTCTTTTTAAGTTGTTAGCAGACATATGAGGGGAGCTACACACATATTAGGACGACAACATTAAAGGGAATTTAGTTTAATCAGTTAAATATTACAAAATACAGATCATGACAGCAATTATTATGGGGTGGCTGTGGCTCAGGAGGTAGAGCGAGTCGTCTACTAATCGGAAGGTCAGTGGTTCGATCCCTGGCTCCCCTAGTCTGCATGCCGAAGTATCCTTGGGCAAGATACTGAACCCCACATTGCCCCCGATGCATTCATCGGAGTGTGAGTGTGTGAATGTTAGCTAAGCGCTTAAGTACAGATAAAAGCGCTGTATGAATGTATGTGTGACTGGGTGAATGTGTGCATGTAGTATAGAGTGCTTTGAGTACTCAAAACTGAGTAGAAAAGCGTTATATAAGTACCAACCCTACCACCACTGTGATTCACACAGACACTGCAGCCGTGACAGGACAGCATCTTTCCCTCATTCACATCAACACTTTCCCCACTAGAGATTTTTTTTTAACTCACCAGCCACTGCCAACATTTTTGATCATTAATCAAGATTTCTCGCCACTTACAAGATACTCTGGCAGTGATTTTAGCACTCATAGTCATACAGGAGAAATACTTGTACCCTGTATCATTTCACTTTTATACTTCAGCCATGTCAGACATCCTTTTGTTCTACTTCTCAGCTACGAAGTTACCACAAAAGTTCAGGTACAAAGCCACCGCCTGTACAGGCCTGGATCTAGCTCAGGCACAGCAGGATACATACATTGGATCTGTGATTTGCTAAACTGACCAAAAGTGCATCTACATTTTATTCAGATATGAGGCATTTTAAATAAGGAGCATTTATTGACCTTGTGTACACTGACTGATTTACATTCACAAGCACCTTGTCTCTTTCTCCAGGGTCCCACCGGAAAACCAGGTCTTCCAGGAATGCCTGGAGCTGATGGGCCTCCTGTATGTTTGTCTTTCTTCTTTCTTTATATTGTTTGTTAAGTTTAACCACCTAAAGCTGGACCATGTCCTTCCTAAGGCTTAAGCTCTCTTGTGTTCACTTCACAGGGTCACCCAGGAAAGGAGGGGCCTTCAGGCACCAAGGGAAACCAGGTGGGTGCCATAACTCCATCACACCACATCATTTTTATCTAACAAACCTAATTCACCAAATTATTTTCCACCATAACAAGAGAAATGTAAGCTCTGTTGTATTTTGTTGTTGTAGTTGTCCATTTTAAAATGACACAGAGTGCATTTACATTAAGGTTTGTGTTGTGCTGTAAACTCATCCTGCTTTCTTTGATCTTCTGCAGGGTCCTAATGGCCCCCAGGGAGCTATTGGCTATCCTGGTCCTCGGGGCATCAAGGTCAGCACAACTCATTTTTAACTTGTTCTAAGAAATCAGAAAATACGTTTATTGAATGTGAGATTTTGTGTAGTTTCATTTTAGAGGGGGAAGTTTTGTACTGCAGTATTTCTTAGCTTGTATTGAATGTACTGATTATTAAAATGTTTGATCACAGGGAGCTCAAGGAATTCGCGGTCTGAAAGGCCACAAGGGAGAAAAGGTGAGTGGTGCTTTACAGCTTCACACTTCTAAATAAATATCACAGTTGCAGAATGACATCATGTAAACGTGCACATTTGCAAAATGTTAAAAAAGAAAAACAGATATTGTGTAAAAAAACTATTGTGTTTTTATTTGTTTTTGTTTCTAGGGAGAAGACGGTTTCCCAGGAGTCAAAGGAGATTTTGGTTCCAAGGGAGAGAGGGTAAGACTGAATAACGAAGCAGCTGATTGGTTATTTTGCTGGTTCTTTAATATAACAATGAGTGGATTGATTCATTTTTTTCATGTCACTCATTTTGTTATTTGCTTTGAATTATTTCTCTGTATACTGTGTGCTGCATAGATTTAGTGTCATCACTTTGTTTTGCCTCTGATGTCTTGCAGGGAGAGATTGGAGTATCAGGACCCAGAGGAGAGGATGGGCCAGAGGGGCCAAAGGGTCGCGTCGGACCCCCTGGTGAGATCGGACCTATTGGACTTCTTGGTGAGAAGGTACGACCTGTTTAATTAGGACACGATTACATAACTTTAATTGGCTTTTTATTATTCAGACCATCATTTCCTGCTTTATTATTAACTTAAAGTGAAATTCTTCTCAAACTGACTTTCAGGTTTTTGCTCTACAAGTAAAAACATTTTCTACAAATTTGCTGAAATGTTTCCATTTTGTTAAAACTGATAACGGATCAGAAAAGGGGCGTGTCATTGTGCTACCGACTTATGATTGTATTCACACTTGAGCGATACAGATGTGAGATTTTCAAAATAAATTTATTTTAGAATTACACCCTGAAGTGTATTTGAAGGAAGTATTTATTTGAATTTGAAGTTAAGGGCACACTTTTTATTGCTCCATTATACCTAACTAGCAAATGCCCACGCTACGTGCGGGTCTTTGCTTTGGTGTTAGGTCAATTAAACGAACGTATCGTGCACACGGTAAGCGCAGTTGTAAGGTCGACTTTCAGTACTTAATTGAACTGTCAAATGTACAAAAATATACGATTGGGGGATTTATATAAAATATTTGTATATGCCATATAGATGCTGGCACTCGGACTGCCCTAGGCAATGTTTATGCAAAGTCTCATCAAGATCGGTCCACTCGTGTAGGAGGAGATAGATCATTATATTATGATATTTAACTTTCTAACATTAATTTTATTGCAAGATAATGTGACTATAGTACACCTGTGCATAATATCACCTGTTTCTCACATTTGATATTAGCACACACTCCTGAATGTGATCAGTCATAACTAGCAGGTTTGTTATCAGTTTGTTGTGAAACACGATCATAGCTGTTGTGATTAATGATGTCATTTGTTTCCAGGGTAAACTTGGCGTACCTGGACTTCCTGGATATCCTGGAAGACAAGGACCAAAGGTAAGAGAAACACATACATTTCATTAACACTGGCTCAGTGATACAGGGTGAGAAACAGCTGATGCTGAGACGTTGATTTATTTTTTTAGGGATCTCTTGGATTCCCAGGATTCCCTGGTTCAAACGGCGAGAAGGGAACAAGGGTAAGACGACGTCTCTGAAAATTTACTTCACAAGTCAGACTCTTAAACTTAACAAGGACTAAAATGATTAATAATCAAGGCAGTGATCACAGTGAGGCTAGCAGAGTAATTATCTCTGATTAAGTTATAATACCAGTTCTAATGTACGGCTCTTGTCTGCCTGCTTTTCTTCAGGGTCCTACTGGCAAATCAGGACCGAGAGGACAGAGAGGACCAACGGTACCGTTTCTTAATTATTCATTCATTTGTTTTTTAAAGCTGCTCTGCTCGTGGTGTTAAAGAGTAACCTAACACCAGGCTGAAAGCCCACGGCCTTTTCTGGGTGAAAAGACCTGACCACAATCACTACAACACATCACCCATCATGAGTGGGTGCAGTGTGTGATGTCACAGTGTCGCTGTACGCCTGTGCAGTGCAGGACAGTTAAACCACTGGTGATGAGCAGAGACAAAAGTTTTCAAAATATGATTTGATTAATCAGACTTCAGTGTAGTCACAGTTTAACTATACATGCTGTTTTTGACCATCAGGGCCCCAGAGGGCAGCGAGGACCGAGGGGCGCCACAGGGAAACCAGGAGCAAAGGTTTGTCTACACAGTGAACCTGAAAGTGTACAAAGAAGCTGTTACTTTGTCAAAGAATAAGACAAATTTAACTCGACACCAACAGTTCAAATAGAGACACAGCAATATTTTTCTCCAGGAAAATAGTTTTCACCATCTTGCCTAAAAAACTGGATGCCGTTTGTATTCTTTTGTCCATTTATTTAGGGAACTTCTGGAAGTGATGGCCCTCCTGGTCCTCCTGGAGAGAGGGTAAGTGTTTAATTTTCATTTCACAGAAGCATGTCCTGCTTGGTAAAGCTTACATTGAAATGTGTGTCCTATATTTGATGCGTTCTCATTATACCACATATCATCTCTCAGGGACTGCCAGGACCTCAGGGAGCCAATGGTTTCCCCGGACCAAAGGGACCTCCTGTAAGAAAAGGATTTCATACCAGTTTCTTATAGACCGATTTTTAGGAATTTTACAAATTTAAGGTGGTATCACTCAGCTCTTTATAAGAGGACTGTGGTACTTTGTTCCATCACGGTCTTTGTTTTAGGTTTCTTTTTCTTTGTTTGGACCTTTCCTAAAGTGGCAGTTTGATTAATATTTAATTATTGTTTCATTACAGGGACCACCAGGAAAGGATGGCCTGCCAGGACATCCTGGACAGAGAGGAGAAGTTGTAAGTTAGATTTTTTTTTTTCTTCTTTAAAAACCTCTTAAAGTTGGTTCCACATGTTAATGATGATGATGATTTTTGATGATTTTTTTTTATGAATAAGTAATTCCAGGAAAGTAATTTGTGAAATGAAACGCACAGGAATGCTTGAATCTGTATTTCTACATTTTATTTTTCTTTCTGTTGGCTTCTTAGAGAATAACTGTGACTCTAAGAATTATTTCCTGCTACATTTACTCCATCAAAGCAGCTGCTTCTTTCCCATGTCACTTCCACTTTAGTCATTGAGATTGTGATGAAGGTCATGAGAAGACATGTCTTTGAGATGTGGATTAGATGCATCTCAACAGTAGGGAGGAGGTTCTGTGTTTTGTGGATAATCTGTTAACTGAGTTTTTCCTCTTACAGGGTTTCCAAGGTAAAATGGGTCCACCTGGGCCTCCCGGAGTTGTCGGACCTCAGGTGAGTTCATTCATCGTGGTGTTGATTTTTTACTGTTACATCAGCTTTCAGGCAACTTGTCCACGTTCCTTTTTTCTTTCCTCTTCTCTCCAAATTCTGTCCATCTTCACATCCTGCTCCTTTGCATTTTCACTTTATTTATTCTTTCTTCCACCATTATTATCTCCTTGTCTCAACCCTCTCCATATCCATCTTCCCAGGGTCCATCCGGAGAGACCGGCCCCATGGGTGAGCGTGGCCATCCCGGACCTCCAGGTCCACCTGGCGAGCAGGGACTTCCTGGTCCCTCAGGGAAAGAGGGCACCAAGGGCGACCCTGGACCTGCAGGACGACCTGGTAAAGATGGTCCTGCAGGACTGAGAGGCTTCCCGGGAGAGAGAGGACTTCCTGGAACCCCTGTGAGTGTGACTGATACTGCATGGGTCACCAAGACAGCATCCAGCTGTTTTTTTAAGAAACATTTTAAGTTTCGTAACAAGCATTGTCAGGATAAAAGTTAAGCTGAAGCAAGATGATTATTCCCTGCTGTTGTTTTCTTCCAGGGTGGTGCAGGACTGAAGGGAGGTGAAGGACCTGCTGGACCTCCTGGACCTGCTGTATGTTTCAGTTCATATGAAAAACTCATTTTAAGAATATTTTTCATAATGCAAAAATAATGGAGGGATTCAGTTATTGTTTGTCAGCAAAGATCAGAACATACGTTGAGTTTGGACATTACCATCACTTGTATTTATTAATGGCTCTAAGTCATGTTTAAGTTTTCAATTATCTCATTATTAGATATGAAACGTTTTTAATGTGTAATCATAGTTACACTGTAACTGTTACTGTTACTCAGTTCTTCCAGCTTAAGAATGAAGTATTTGATTGGTGCTGTCTTCATGTACTTTTCTAGGGGTCTCCTGGTGAAAGGGGTCCAGCTGGTACCGCCGGACCTGTTGGCCCTCCTGGCAGACCAGGTCCTCAGGGGCCACCTGGCCCAGCTGGAGAGAAGGGAGTTCCTGTGAGTGTTCTGGACGTGTTCATCGAATGTGATATTAAGAAAAAAATTCCAAAGATGCTGTTCGTCCAGCTAGTAACAGATATCACCTGTTGATTCCCCTTTTTTCTCTTCCTTCTGCTAAGGGTGAGAAAGGCCCCATTGGCCCAGCAGGTCGGGATGGAGTGCAGGGTCCTGTGGGTCTGCCTGGCCCTGCTGGACCAGCTGGAGTTCCCGGCGAGGACGGAGATAAGGCCAGTAACTCTAAGCAGTCACACCTTAGCTATGGTATTAATCTGTTAAGATTCTTAGGAAACTGTAGGATGAATGTTTCACCTCAACAGGTGATGCATAAGTGCGATTAGTCAAAGTAATATATGTCTTTAGTCTACTCAAGGTCAGGTTTGTCAAAAATATAACACAGAATCAAACAAAGGCCTAATGTGGCAAAAGAATTCATTTTAGAATAATATGTGCCAAACCCGTTTAGCTCGGTGTGTAAAATAAAATGAAGTGTCTTTGTTGTTTCAGGGTGAGGTTGGAGAGCCCGGTCAGAAAGGCGCCAAGGGAGCAAAAGGAGAGCATGTGAGTGACTTAAATCAAGGATTAATATTTATTTCTTTAATGCTGTTTCTCTGTTAATCGTTACGCTGTAGTTTTATCGTGTTGCTCAGTGTTTGTATGTTTGTTCCTGTTCATCGGTAGGGTCCTCCTGGTCCACACGGGCCGACGGGTCCTGTTGGTCAACCTGGTCCAGCTGTGAGTAGAAACTCTTTGGAAATAAAAAAAATAATAATAAAAGGTTACATTGCAAAGTTGATGCATTTGGTGATGGTTGAGTTTTCAGGCTGCACTTGTCACTATTTTCTTTACTTGTGGTTGTCACTGCTCATGCCTCAAGCTCAGTTTTTCTAATTATTCCAAGCAAACGCAAATAAAGAGATCCTAACTTTCTGTGCAGCAGAGAACTCCTCCAAGAAGGCCATTTTTGTATCACATTACACAGAAGCTACTGATGGAGGCCTTATCAAAATGAAAATTTAATTCTGTGATGAATACACGCGATCAGACCCTTCCAAGCACTATCAGGAGTATGTAAAGACAATATTTTCAGCTAACCTGTTTTTATCTTTGTTTTTCTTCTTCTGTGGTGCAGGGTGCTGATGGAGAGCTTGGACCGAGGGGGCAGCAGGGGCCTTTTGGAGCTAAAGGTGACGAGGGAACCCGAGGGTTCCCAGGAGCCCCAGGACCCATCGGACTCCAGGTGAAAACATGAAAACAGTGAAATGAAAAGCCACAAAACTTCATTTCTTTAAGTTTGGCTTTGATGTAAATATTTGTACATTTTGAGCTTCGCTTTTGTGTTAAGTTGCTAAGTTGCTAAGCTAGAGCTTTCACCGTTGCTCTGCAGGGATTGCCAGGACCACCTGGTGAGAAGGGAGAGACGGGAGATGTTGGACCTTTGGTGAGTTTCACACGTGAATATTGTAATAACTGGTAAGATGGTGTATCACAATAAAATAAATAAAATGAAGATTTAAACACTCAAACCTCTTTATGTTTCCAGGGTCCTCCAGGCCCTCCAGGACCCCGTGGCCCTGCTGGACCCAACGGAGCTGACGTGAGTACTTGGAGCTCTTACGTGGGTTACTCTACGAAGAGCTGCTGTAGAGCTTTTACTGTACTTCTGTGAAATTGGCAGCATGCTAAACAAGAGTAATTAAAACTGTTAAAACAGAAATAAAATGGCACATAACTTGATGATACAAACGTTTTCTGTTATGTTACTTTTAACAGTAAATTCCTGATAAAACTAGTTATTGTTAGCTGGTTAATTAATAAAGTAAAGTAGCTGTTACCTTTTGCTGCCAGTAGCCACTGTTGAAAACGATTTGATCTTTTTTGTCTCGATTGATTTTGTGTGTTTTTAGGGTCCTCAAGGTCCTCCTGGTGGTATTGGTAACCCTGGACCTATCGGAGAGAAGGTGCGGTATTGAAGGAATATTTCTACGTGAGCTTGATCGTATCGTTTGATCGTGGATTAAAAAACATGATGTTTGTTCCACAGGGAGAGCCTGGTGAGGCCGGACCACCTGGAATTGTAGGAGAGCCTGGAAAGAAGGTGAGTGACCGAGTGTCTGAACTTAACTCCTCGTGAGTTGACGTATCAGGAGATCACTCCATCACTGATATGTTAATATCATCCATGAACAAACAAAGAGTTTTGTACTTCTGTCAACAGGGTCCTCGTGGAGAGCGTGGAGAGAAGGGAGAGGCTGGACAACCTGGAACTGCTGGACCTGCTGGAGGACGAGGAAGACCTGGAGACGACGGGCCCAAAGGAAACCCAGTATGATAACCCACAATCAAACACACACCAGAGCATACACAGTTAGACTGCCACACAGATCAGTGACCACAGACATTTTGATCTCTTTGCCATTTAATCACTGAGTCTTTTGTGTGTCACTTCAGGGCCCTGTTGGTTTCCCTGGTGATCCTGGCCCCCCTGGTGAGGTTGGACCCAGAGTAAGTATCTTTTTTTAAGGATGCATGTTTGCATCCGTAAAGTTCAGTTCAGCCTCTTCACTGCACGTCTTGGTTTGAGCTTTTTGCTGAACTGAACATCAAAAAGAAAAACCGCTAACCACGATCGGCTTTGCCTTTAGGGTCAAGACGGCGCCAAGGGAGAGAGAGGAGAGGATGGTGAATCAGGAGAGCCTGTAAGTCAAAAGATGCAACAATGCAGAGTTTGAGATGAAGCGTTAGAAACTGTTCATCTCCTCAGTCCTCCCGCTCTGTCTCCTATTGCAGGGCACCCCGGGACCTCCTGGTGAGAACGGACCTCCTGGCCCGCCGGGAAAGAGGGTGAGCTTACCCCGTTTGATGGCAACCTGCTGCTGTGAAGGATCACTTGAGTAACAGGGTTTTTCTTGCATGGCCGATTATTTTTTTGGCACCCCCAAAGAGTTTTAGCTAGAGTGGAAAAAAAAGAAAAAGAAAAAAATCACCACCTAGTTTTGCTGTTTGAGATTTTGTTTACCTAAGCATAACAGATTTATGTCAAATAAGGTAACACGGCCTCACTGCCTTTACTGTATGCTGACCAGTCGTGCTTACAAGCGTATACGCCTCCCAAACACCCACTCTGAGCCAGGAAAACCCCTGAGAGAGCAGCAGTGAATGCATTTTCCCATCATGCATTTATTCTGCTTCTTTCATGCAGCTGTACTTGCAGAATGGCCTCTATATGATATACAATCCATTGATATAATTTAGCAAAGAGCTTAGAAAATTTGAAGTTATACAACTTTTTATCGTTTGTGTTTATTGATGCACTGTTACATCCTTTATATGTCAGGGTCCTGCTGGCACAAGAGGACCAGAGGGACGTCAGGGAGAGAAGGGAACCAAGGTGAGTCCAGAGCTCAGCAATACATTTTTCAACTCAATGATGGTCTACATAAACCATTGTAAGTATGAACTTATGGCAGGCGATAAGAAAAACCTATGAAGACACCAAGGTCTACACTGATTTCTGTCACGTTTGTGGATGATTATTTCCAGTAATGGTTGCAGGATAAATTCCTAACTCTAGTTTTTATCAGGTACAAATCTAAACTTATTTTACTTTGGGAAATTGTGATATATAACTTCTACTGTTACAATGGGAGCGATAACTTTTTAAAATCACGTTTCTTTGGCATCACCCTTTACAGGGAGATCCAGGTGCAGTTGGCCCCCCAGGAAAGACCGGTCCAGTCGGCCCCCAGGGTCCACCAGGAAAACCAGGAACAGAAGGTCTTAGAGGACTTCCAGGATCAGTGGTCAGTTAGGTTTTTTATTATTTTTTGTTTTGTTAAAAGAGCAACTAGACAATACCAAATTCAGCATGTGTGTGGTGTGTTTGGTCCACTTGCTAAATGAGTTTATAACTGTGTTTCAGGGTGAGCAAGGATTACCAGGACCTGCTGGACAGAAAGGACCACCTGGACCTATCGTAAGAAAACAATACAAAGCTTTAGTTTCACTTATACACTCGCTCTGCACCGTGACACACAGTGCATGAGTAAAAAAAAATATGAAGGTGATTTTGAACTACCAGCTGTACTTGGCTCCTGCTTCCTTCTTTAATCCTCCAACTTTCCTCTTCCTGTCTGTCCTCCTGCTTTCATCCTCCTCCTTTTCTTCTTCCTCTTCTTCTCATCCTGCAGGGGCCGCCTGGTTTGCCCGGCCTGCGTGGAGACCCCGGTGCCAAGGGAGAGAAGGGACACCAAGGTCTTATCGGACTCATCGGACCCCCAGGAGAGCAGGGAGAGAAGGGAGACAGAGGTCTTCCTGGACCCCAGGGATCCCTTGGACCCAAAGGAGAGACTGTAAGTTTGACCTCTGTCACATGTATAGGAGCCGGGCAGCTCAGTCCCCATTATTTACATTCATTTTGACACTAATTTATGAAAGCGATTCTCGTGTCAGACATGTCTTTTCTTTTAAAACAGGGGTTGCCTGGAGGCACCGGACCTCTCGGCCCTGCTGGTCCTCCTGGTCTTCCTGTAAGTTTTATTCCAGGATCATACTGTCATGTTTTCTTCTCCCTCTTGACTCAGCCCCTAAAGCGTGTGTCATTGTAGTCGCCATCATAAAATTAAAGTCTGACGTCTTTTCCAGGGTTCTCAAGGTATCAAAGGAGCTAAGGGTGCAACTGTGAGTAAAGTGGCCTTTCAAAGACTTGTACCAACATGAATCTGAACTGACTTGTATATGATGCTGTAATGCTTCTCAAATCTTTTCTTTTTCTGCTGGATTTAGGGAGGAGCTGGACCAAAGGGAGAAAAAGGAGAACAAGGACCTGCTGGACCTCCTGTAAGTACCTCACCTTTCTTTGAAGGAAGTATGATTTATCGTTTAAATTCTTCTCCATTTACTCTTTGAATCACACTGTTAATTATCGGTCAATGATGTAAACTTGTTTCCCAGGGTCCACCAGGTGAGGTCATTCAGCCTCTGCCCATCCAGAGGAGTCCCAAGTCCAAACGCTCCATCGACGCCAGCCAGCTGGCGCCCGAGTTCGACCCTGACATGCCTGCGTCTGACACCGCTGGCACTGAGTTCCTGATGGGCAGTGAAGGCATGGAGGAGATCTTTGGCTCTCTAAACTCACTTCGACAAGAGATCGAGACGATGCGTTTCCCTCTGGGCACCCAGGACAGCCCCGCACGCACCTGCCAGGACCTGCACCTCAGCCAGCCAGACCTCAAAGACGGTAAAGGAAATGACCCAAAAACTTACCTGCCAACCTGCCAATCGATATCAGGATGAATGACATCTTAAAGAGTCACAGCTAGACTTTTTAAAGCAGGAGTTTTTACATTTCCCCACCTCTCTTTGTCTGTCACCCTCTGCAGGTGAGTACTGGATCGACCCCAATCAGGGCTGCTCCAGAGACTCCTTCAAGGTCTTCTGTAATTTTACTACTGGAGAGACATGCCTGTACCCCAGCAAGGACATCAACACGGTCAGTCCACCAGTGTAAAAATCAGCAGCTCCTCAGTGTCATAATGAAGGTTTATTAAACAGAAAATGGACCCTTCTGGTTTCCAACGTGTTAGGGATAGAAATGCTGCACTTTGACTGAAGTGCAATTCAGTGTTCATGGTCGTTTCTATTTTATCAAAACAATTTTCCAATTTTCATCTATAAACTAAAAGATTATGATACATTTCTAATAAAAATAAGATGTGAGAGCAATAGTATTCAGGAAAAGTGCAGTCCAGGTTGGTGTAACACAAGTTGTATTTATTTATTTGTGAAGAAACAGACATTACATTAAACTTGTCTAACTATAATATGTGGTGTGGATCATTCTGCTGCAGGTGAAGATGAGCTCCTGGGACAAAGAGACTCCAGGATCCTGGTACAGTCAGTTTTCCACTGGTAGTAAGGTTAGTAACCCTCTGTGACATGAAGACTGGCTGTGAGAATTAAAAGTTTAATTTGTAACTTGACTAATTAACCTCCGTTTTTTCATCCTAACTCCACTTTTCCCTTCTTTTCCTCATTTATATGCATCTTTTTCTTTTGCTCTTACACTTTTTCCTCCTCATCATCCTGTTGTCTCTCCCCCAAATCCCTTTCTATCACCTCCTCTCTCCTCTTCAATCTGGTCCTCCTCCCAGTTCTCCTATGTCGACTCTAACGGTGAGCCCGTGGGTGTGGTCCAGCTGGGCTTCCTGCGTCTCTTGAGCGTCCAGGCCCGCCAGAACCTCACCTACCACTGCCACCGCTCAGTGGCCTGGGCTGACCAAAGCTCCAAGAACAACTACAAAAGGGCGCTGCACTTCCAGGGTGCCCACGACAAAGAGATGAGCTATGAGACCAACCCTTACATCAAAGCCTTGATCGATGGCTGCTCTGTGAGTTTACTCGCCCACCCCTCTTCCTGTCCTGTCAAATTAAACTGCCTCTAGCTCCATTAGTGAAATCACATTGGTTTACACAGCAGATTAATCCCACACTGTGTTATGTCCCACATCATGAACAAAGAGACACTGTTTCATGTCATGAGACCATTAAGGCTGTAAAATTCAAAAACGTTTTCCCCTTTATCATCGCTGTGCTATTGATTCTTTATGATTCAGTTTTGAGAAAGATCGCTGATAATTCCATCACATATCAGGATACCCCCCAAAAAGCATGTAGCTGCAGAACACACGAGAAACTATTTAATTAGAGGATTTTATGAAGCATTTCGCTTAATTTGCCTATTTTCAGTGATTTGGTGTGTAAATGGATTGTAATCAGCATCAGAGAGCACACGTTACCAAATCTACAGTCATGTGACAAAGAAAGTTTTCACAGGACAAAAACTAAGTCCACCCCATGATTCAATAACCACCTTCTAGCAGCAATAACTTGAAGTAATTATTTGCTGTATGACTTTATCAGTCTTTCACATCAACGTGGAAGAATTTTGGCCCACTTTTCTTTACAACGTTGCTTCAGTTCATTGACGTCTGTGGGCATTCGTTTATACACACCTCTCTTAAGGTCCCACCACAGCGTTTCAGGCAGGTTGAGGTGTGGACTTTGACTGGGCCATTTCAACACCTTGATTCTTTTCTTTTTCAGCCATTTTGTTGTAGATTTGCTGTGCTTGAGATCATTGTCTTGTTGCAAGACTTCATGTTAGCCAAGCTTTAGCTGTCGGACAGATGGCCTCACATTTGACTCTAGAATACTTTGGTATACAGAGGAGTTCATGGTCGACTCGGTGACTGCGAGGTGCCCACGTCCTGTGGCTGCAGAACAAGCCCAAATCATCACCCCTCCACCACCGTGCTGACAGTTGGTTTGAGGTGTTTGTGCTGATATGCTGTGTTTGGTTTTCTCCAAACGTGGTGCTGTCATTATGGCCAAAGATCTCCACTTTGGTCTCGTCTGTCCAAAGGACATTGTTCCAGAAGTCTTGTGGTTTGTTCAGATGTAACTTTGCAAACCTAAGCTGTGCTGCCATGTTCTTCTTAGAGAGAAGAGGCTTTGTCCTGGCAACCCTTCCAAACAAGTCATACTTGTTCAGTCTCTTTCTAATTGTACTCTCATGATCTTTAAGATTTAACAGCTGACTGAGGCCTGTAGAGTCTGAGATGGAGCTCTTGGGTTTTTTTGCAGTTTCTCTGAGCATTGCATGGTCTGACCTTGGGGTGAATTTGCTGGGTGGTCCACTCCTGAGAAAACTGGCAACAGTCTTCAGTGTTTTTCACTGGTGAATAATCTTTCTCTCTGTAGAATGATGGACTTCAAATAGTTTGGAAATGGCCTTATAACCCTTCACAGATTGATGGTCAGCAACAGTCACCTCTCTAAGATCATTGCCGATGTCCTTCCTCTTTGGCATTGTGTTAACACACGTCCGAATGCTCCAGAACAGCAAGCTGCCAAAACTTCTGCTTTTTTAGAGGTGGTCACACTTGCTTTGATTAGCAGCACCTGGCTGCTACTGACCCTCTTAATTCCCATGGAGGGAGTAAGGGTGCACTTAGTTTTTCACAGGTCGCATGTACATCAGTTGTGAATTTCAGCCCTCTTCTCAAACTAATGTGCCAAGTTATACAGACTTCACAACCATAAAGATTTTTTATTCACAGTCATACAAATATCTTTACTCCAGTTACTAACACGTGTCTCTCTGTGTCTCTTTTCAGTACCGTAAGGGCTTTGACAGGACAGTCCTGGAGATCAACACACCACAGCTGGAGCATCTTCCTCTGCGGGATATCAAGGTGTCAGACTTTGGGGAGAAAAACCAGCAGTTTGGCTTTGAAGTGGGACCTGTCTGTTTCCAAGCCTAAAAACACACACACGTACACAGACAACAACACATGCAGATACTCACACACGCACACACTTAGAGACACACTCATATATGATAAACATTCATGCCCAGTAATTTGTAAATTAACTTGTAAATGATATAAAACACACACACATACCCACAGACACACACACAAACACACACTTACATACGCAGTTGTTGTTGTGAGACAAACACGCAGTACTCACAGTAAAGTACGTGCCTGGGGAACACAACATCCTCCCAACAATTAATGGACGTCCAAAAAAAAAGAGGAGAGAAATTTGAAAAACTCGCGGAGAGGAGACCTTCGAACAGGTGCTCAGCCGCGAGAAATGAAGAAAAAAACCAGGAGGGAGCGTTCTTCGAATAAAACAGTGTTTTCTTTAAAGTCACCGGCCTGAGGGAGGGAGAGCGAGCAAGCCGGCAACCTGAGGTCTGAACCCCCGTCTCTGATCCCCCTCTCACTCCTCTCTCCTCCCTGCTGTGTCTCTTTTTACCCCTCTCATCTCACCTCCTCTACCTCCCCAACCATCATCTTTTCCCAAAACAAGGGTCACACTCATTCCCAGTTCTTTAGTCCTACATTCACACTGCAAGCAACATGATTGATGGTCACGAGCTATGAGAGTCTCCTGTGTCTTTATCTGTGATGCAGTTAAACCAGCTTTGGGTCTCAGTTTAGGTGTTTATTGTCTAGTCATTCACATAAAAACAAACTTGAGTATAAAATAACAGCCGGTGGTCGGAAATGTTCAGCTGTTGCAGATAAAGATCTGTGTAAGGTCATCAAGATATGAAAAGGAACATGTGACTTTTCAGTCATGTTGTTTACAGAGTAAAGTTGGGCTCTTATTACACTAAAAGGAACCAAAGACTTAATGACACCCGACAGAAAAGCAGGGAACTGACCACATGACACCAGCAGGGTGTTGCTTATTTCTTTTGATCTAAGCTGCCTCGGAGTGATTTTTCTCCTCTGTAATGTTCTCTTCAGTGGCACCTTAAAACTGTCTAAAAATGTGATTAACAGCTGAAACTGATTCTTTTAAAAGATCCTTCTGGTTTTGTGCATCGAGGTTAAAGTGTGGTGTGGTGCAGGATCTCACTCTTATTTAACCTGGACAATCATTCCTCGACCGCGAGAGGAGCAAAAACCTTCTGAACTGACAATCTGTTGCATGCAGTGAGGCTGGAGAAATGTTGTGTGATCAGTGAAATTAAAGCCATTGTTTTTTTTTTTTGTAAACTGTGCTAATTGCAAAAAGCTGTTGTACTTGCATGTTACTGGTGCCTTTTCTTTAAAGACCTGATTCTTTAAATCACTCATCAGGCTACCGAGGTTGCCAACACCACACCAGTCCAGTGTTTGCTGAGTCACTTTGATTATTGTTTTCCATCCAGAACACCATCAGTGTTTAAATATGTGTAAGAGATTCAGAGTTCCCTCCTGTTTTTTCTGCAGCAGTGAATAAAATGCATGCATTACTGAACTGTGTGGCAAGGTGCTAATTACACAAAAGTGTCAAAGTTTTAGTATCCACTCTGAGTCCTTCATTTCCGATAGTCTCTTCCAATTTCATGGAGCTTGTTACTGGGGAAGATGTGCATTACATTCCATGTGTACAGAAATAGTGATATTCTATTGTATTTATTTAAAACAAACAGGGTGCTTTGAGATTAAAAAAAACAAGAACCAACAAATATTTCAGTCAAATGTGGTGTGTATTTATTTCCTGCAGCTGACACTTGAAGGTCAAACTCACTGCGGTGCTTCTGTTCACGCCCTGTTCAAACTCCTTTTGTACGAAAAAACACAATCTGTGGCCACATGTTACTGTAAAATCCCTTTTTAGTGTTTTCATCGACTGTACTGTGCTGTTAAATCCTGCTTCCACTGTAATGATTAAATGGTGACTCTCCACTTCTGTCACATGTCCTGTTTCACTTGCTGGTTTTTCCAGGTTTGAAATCACAGAGAAACACTTTACTCATTCAGCCTCTGCATTGATCTCAGCTAAAAATACTGACACACGTTTTAAATTTCTGAGACCACAGCGGGTGAGAGAAAGGTTGTGAGAGCGAGGGGGCACATGTCAGCCACCGTGGGATGGAAAGTGAAGAATTATGGGGTGATTTCATTCTGGGGTTCTGGTTTTATTTGTTTGT
>VUQI01055703.1:0-21609 GCA_015106735.1 Paratilapia polleni | reverse complement strand
TGCTGTTGTAGCCCATCTGCTTCAAGGTTTGACATGTTGTGCATTCAGAGATGCTCTTCTGCAGACCTTGGTTGTAACAAGTGGTTATTTGAGTTACTGATGCTTTCCCATCAGCTCGAACCAGTCTGGCCATTCTCCTCTGACCTCTGGCATCAACGTGGCATTTTATCCCAGAGAACTGCTGCTCACTGGATATTTTCTCTTTTTCAGACCATTCTCTGTAAAACCTGGAGATGGCTGTGTCGGAAAATCCCAGTCGGATCAGCAGTTTCTGAAATACTCCGACAAGTCCATCTGGCACCGACAACCATGCCACGTTCAAAGTCATTTAAATCACCTTTCTTCCCCATTCTGATGCTCAGTTTGAACTTCAGCAGGTCGTCTTGACCATGTCTACATGCCTAAATGCATTGAGTTGCTGCCATACGATTGGCTGATTTGATAATTGCATTAATGAGCAGTTGAGCAAGTGTACCTAATAAAGTGCATGTTGTCGCTGTAGCATGTGTTTGTGTCACTTTTGCTGAAAAGCGAAAGAAACCGCACAAACATCAACCTATTGATAAATCATCAGATATGACTTTAGAGCACTCTACAAAATGAAAGTAGTTGGTGCTTTTCCTTAATACCTCAGGTTGTCAGTTATTGTGGAAAATGTATAGTAGCCTACACAAAGTTTACACAATTGGATTTTCTAAATGCAAAAAAGACTGTGTTTTGACTCAAAGGATAATATCACAGAAGTGAGTAACCATTATTTTTTTGTAATCCTTTTGCTTTTTTTTTTTTAGTTGGTGTATAAAGCATTACAAAAGAGTCAAAAATGCCTGTTACATAAGGATGGTAATCATTGGCAATCTACCTATTTGGCTCCAATTCAGAATTTATTCTTATTTCAAAACAATATTTGATTCACTGAAAGAAAGGATGACATTTTTATTTTGGCTTATACCATGGCCTGTTCATTCTGCGCCAAACCACTGACTCCTATCCTTTGCCCACTGAGCTACAATTGAGTTTTTTTTTAAACAGAAGAAAGCAGAGAAAGGTGTTCTGGGATATGTAGCTATTTTTTATTTCAGATATTTGATAAATTCATTGTGGCATTTAGGGTGACTTCATAAACATGGAAGAATCCCTATAATCCTCTTCACCCTGTATAAAATTCTGAAATGAATTGTGATTTACTGGCAGGTGCTTCATGACCGGCCTCAGTTCCAAAATGGTCTTTGCTCCTCTAACGTGGGTTAAAGGTTTGTTCAGTGCTGCAGTGTGTGTTGGTCAGCTGCTATGGATCAGTATTCACAAAATACTTAACCTTGCAATTATAAAGTCAGTAAATCTGAAATATGGTGCAGCCTCAGAGCTGAGCTCTTTTCATTGTGTCCCAAACATCTGCTATATAACAAAGAAAAGCAGATCTAATACTGGAAATGGTGAGATTGAACTGCTGCCTTGTGTGTTTTTGTGATGTCTTGTTAGTTAATGAATTATAGTAGGTTCTCGTTCAGTGTTTTGAGTTTTAATGATGGGGCTGGTTTACATTTGGATGACAAATGGGGCTTTTAATTAATGGCATCATTAGTACAACTGGCTGTATTTTATAATATAGCATGATGGCTGTGGAGTAGTATTGTACACTTTATGTTGAGTTTTGATTTTTATGCTTTTGTTTCTAAGCCTCGTGTTGTTTTGACAGTTAACCTGCCATGAAACGACAAATACTCCTAGAAATGTTTTCATGGTATTGAAAAAGCTGTCTGTTTAACAGCACAAAGACTGAGGGGAATGGGTATTCCTTAGTTTTGTTTCGAGAATTGTTGTTCTCTGCGTCAAATTGAAACATGCTTTGTTACACAAGCAAATACAAACGCACCCAAATGTCCCAGAAGTTCACTTGCTCACTACGGATGCTTTGGGTGGTGGCTTGGCTAACAGGAAGCCCCAGTATTGACTGAAAGAATGACAAATCATAGCCAGAAAATGCAACAGTTTAAAATAAGAGAGCATCTGGAAGCAATTTGAAACAATGGATTGTCTTTAGTAGATTCTTTGTCAGACTGTATAAATGTTTCTCTTTCCTGACTTTCTTAAGTTTTGGGCCTCTTGAGACAATTTTGGAAGATATTAGATGATGCCAGTGATTGATTCATTATGCTTTAATTTCATATTCATCTCAAAAATCATTATCCTCATGCATGCTGGAATAGCTGTGGTATTTTGACAGATAGGAATCTGTAGATTTTACACTAACCTGACAGAGTAAAAGCATATCCACATTCCAGTCTTATGCAATTTAAGTGTGCATAAAATCTACAAAGATACATATCTGACAAACCGCTAAAACGACTTCAGCAAACGCAAAGCTTCAGATAAAAAATATAGGTGCAACCCAGGTTGACACACCCCTGTAAAGGTTATTAGGAAGTACCACAATTGAATTCAAAATATATGTTTTCTTGGCTGATTCTGATTTCTGATTTTTTTTTTCTTTCTTAGTGTGACCTGCTGATACTGATTTTTGCAGATTCCGATATAACTGACAGCATATACAAAAAAAAATCAACTTTTCTTCTTCAATGCAAAATATTATTTTGATAATAAAACAAATTATTAAACTTTACAGTTTCCTTCAGACTGCAGTAAGTTACAGGAGGTACAAGTAAATAACTGAAAATTAGTTGGCTCTACACTCACCTTTACCTGACATATTTTACCTTGCCAAACAAAAGCAGATGATTTAAATAACACAACAAAAGTCAGGTACTTACATCATTTCTTAGTAACTTCACCAGATAACACGACATTGAACCTTTTCTCTTTTTCACTCGTCTCCATAATTTTCCTCCTAACTGCTTTGATCCTTTGCTCATACCAAGGCTGCTGGCTCCGAGCTCTGGATAGCTTTAGCTTTAGCCACTTTGCCTTTGTTAGCTTCTTTAAAATGTCCAAGTTTAAGTGTCTGATTAGGTTTGTTGTTAACAAATGTTTTCGTTGTGGTCCCCCCACGGTTTACTCTGGCGAACTTTGTGTCTTCACTCACGGTGAGGAGCTTCCACGCTAGTGACATGTTTGCCATTTGGGTGTGAGTGTGCACGTGACTATTTGCCTTTGCCACTGTGAGCGTGTTGCGTGTGCATGAAACGGACCGGCTCGTAATCGGACATAAGTGAGGCTTATTGGCTGGTCACCGGTCCAGGCTGAGCACGCTGAAAATCAGCCGATTCTGGTCCCTGGCCGGTCGATCTGTGCACCTCTAGAGGAAATTACACCTTTTTAAGCCCATGAGTAGATTTTAATAACGGGCTGACATCCTGATACTGCTGAGCTCTAATCAACAGTAAATCAAGTGAAAACTAAAGCAGCTGTCTTTAATGTTAAGTGTCCTGTGAGCTCCTGTTATAACCTCTGCTATCAACAATAAAACCTGGCCAGTCAAATGTAGGACAACTTCTAACTGCATCCCATGCCAACAGGGTTGCTAAGTACACCTGCTCGAGTGCCTCCCCAGCCTGCAGACACAGCAGCCTGTCTGTCGTCAAGTCATCTTTTGTGCGCCCTAATGAAGCTGGGGAAATGTGACGACATGCCTCACATTTCACTCTTCACCTAATTGTGTTGATGTGGAGGCTGATATGAGTGTTGTGGTGGTTAATCTTCCCAGTGAGAGGAAATGGCGGAGTCATCAAGGGATACGACTCAGCTAATTAGACTAGTGTTCGCTTCCATGAGTGAGGGGAAAGGTGGGGGTGAAGTGAGATCTAGTGAAAAGCAGGGGGAAAAAAAGAGAGAAAATGGTTTTGGAAGTTTTTATTCGTTAAATGTGTATTTAAAGTTGCTCCAAACTTGTGGCACTTTTTTTTTTTTTTTTTGTCACTCAATGACAGAATTCACTTCTTGACGAGGGACAAAAAAAGGAAATCTCAAAATTCATTACAGCCTGACATTTTTCCCTCTTGACACATCACCATTTTGGAGAGCTTGAAACTAAAGTAATTTGAAGTTGCACACACTGGTACAATAATTCTGTGTTTGACTTCATCCTCGCCCAGGAAAAGCTGTTAGTGCCTTTGACTGATTAGGGCCTGAAGCCTCTGGCTCTCAATTAGACAGAAGACAAAGCTTCAACCCTTGCTGCTGGAAAATCAGAAGTAATGAATTAGTGATAAAGCTTTTAAAGACAACACTATTAGAGGAACTCTGAGGAGGAGATGGAGAGTTTTTTTTTCTCGTTTCAATTTGCCAAGCAGGTAATTTGAAGTCTAAAGAAATACCAGTAGCATGCTTTGTATTTCCCTTTCTCTGCTTCTTCCCCTCTCTTTCTCCCTGCAGCTACCAGTGACAGTAATATTAACCTCCTCTCTGCTGCACGGGCCTCGTGTGACCTGAAAGTCATCTCTTGTGAGAAGTGGTCAACTGTTCTGTTGCTCAGGGTCTTGAGCCTCTGAAGCTCGTAATGCATTGTGACTCTATCGCTCGGGGGTGGGCGGATCAAATACTACATTAATATTATGTTGCGAGCTGTCACACTACACTTGGGTTGAGAAGCGCTACGCTAGCAAAATTCTTCTGCAGAGTCATACTGATGAGCCCTTATTTCAAAGGCTGCCTTAGGCCGGGTTTGATTTTATTTTGGATTCCAACCTATTGCCAATGACATCCACACCACTCATCCCCTCCATATTGACCGCCACTAGCGCGCACAGTGCCCATATTCATCAAGCTGATAGTGGCAGTGTTTGCCACATTCCCCACCACCCCATCTGTCTGCGCTGCTCTCCGTTTGTGGAGGGAGCTCAGGCCTGTCACCTGAGGGATAAACTGTGTGGTGGAAACTTGTATCCTCTGAGGTATGCAGGGTAGATGGGGACCCTCATTTGGTTCAGCTGTCGTGCCTTGTGCAGACGGGGAGGGCACAGCATGTCTCCGTCTCTGTTATTGGAGGAGTTGGCTGGGCGAGACATTTACTGTTTGCGAGGAGGTTTTCACGCCTCTTTAAATCTAAATTTGGGTCATGGCAGGGCCTTTTGCAGGGGCGGTTTTATTTAACTACACGTTAATTCATTTTCATTGGTTTTATGTAAATAAATATCCAGTTTCAACCTCTAGAATATGTTCAAGCTTTTATCCCCCTGCAAAAAAAACAAAACAAAAAAAAACGCAAAGCAAAAAATCAACTCAGAGTTTTAATGTCTTGTGACTGAGTTTTTCAAAAACATTTGTTAGTGGTTAGGATTTTGATGGCTATAGCGGCTGGTCTGAGGTCAGCCTGCTTGTACTGCTGACAGCAGGGTGCCAGTTTTTCCTTCTTTTTGTTTTTTCTGCCTACAGCTCTAGACTTGGTTGTATTTTGACCAAAGACTAATTACCAAAAAATGTTTTTTTGTTGTTTTTTTTTTTGATTGAGAATGAGCCAATTATGAGCTTCAAGGAGTCACACTAATAAATTTCCTACTGTATATGACAGTGTAAAGTATACAGAGTGAGTTATAGGAATGTAATCTGCAAGTTATTGGCACTGTATCCTTTTCTGTTTAAAGTCTGCTAATGTTTTAAGAGCTTCAAAGAGAAATGTTTCTCCTGTGCCCTTTTAATTTATGACCTTGGAATAGAGAAACAAAATGTTAACATTTTGCTGCCTTTCCTGCCCTTGCATTACAGCAAAGGCAGCATGTTGTGTTTCCTGCTGCTGAGATTTCCATCTCGTCACAGAGGTCACCTGTTTTCGTCTAATAACACTACCAAAGGCCTGGTACTTTTGAGCAAATGATGTGGGAGTGAAGTTCACACCATCACCCCTGCCTTCTCCCCAAAATCCTTCCATTGTTTTAGAAAAGCAGTTCTTTCTTTTGCAAGGAGAAGAAATGGCAGTGAGCAAAGCGATGGGATGTTAGAGGTCCTGTCAGTGCGAGTGTGACAGAGAGCTCTCTGTGACAGCCGGATAGTGAACATCACACCGTCTCTCTCTGTCTCTCTCTCTCTCTCCTTCTCTCAGCCATCACTTTACCTTTCCCCGGCCTCACCCTTGCGATTGATGGTGACATCACCCTTGCATAATGGAATCCAGTCTTCCTTCCCGTTCCTCTTTACTCTCATCAGCTGCTTGCTCTAATTAGATGAGGGTGATTTCAATAAAGTTACCGTCGTCCTCACTCCATTAGTTATATTAACACTCGGATTCCTGCCCCGGAGTTGTCTGTCTGTCCTCCGCCTTTCACCGGGGGGGCCAATCCTCCTCTTTTCATGGATCTGTGTAACCTAGTTACTGAGGCCCAGCAGGGGAGGCCAATCAATTAATGAACAAAGGAGACCGCTCACTGAGCAGCAGCGCAAGTCTGGGACTATAAACAGGGCGCTCCCAAAACATGGTCACTGTCAGTTCAGTGCTCAACTGATGGATGTTGTTTTGCTTTGTTGCTTTGCGCGTGTGTAAGTGCGTGTCTGAGAGGACTATTTCAGAGGAGTCTAAAGCAAATGGATACTGTTATCTGTTTGAACACACTGCCAGCCAGACAAAACTCCGCTGTCTATTATTGAGAATGAGAAGTGAAAGATGGGGATGAATTTGAGCGTTTTTGTCAGGAAAGCTCAGAATACCTTCCATCGCCATTAGGTTTCAACAGATTTGAGATGTGCACAAACAGATGTTGCGCAAAGCTAACAAATTCTGGTCAAAGGTTAAAAATCCATATTCAGAGGCTCTCCCCCTGGCAACAGGCAGATCATCCACCTGTGCTCACAATCTTTCACCACTTTCTCATCCTTCCCTTTTCTCAATACCTCTTTTCATCCTAGTAAGTCCTCCTTTTTTTCACCATAGCTCACCTTTTTTTTTTTCTTTTTTCAAACATCCCTCAGGTCCAACCCCTCATTCTGTTCTTTCTTCTCTGCAGCCTCCCTGTCTCTCTTGTCATCCCTTTTTTGTTAAATCTGGCTGTTCATCCCTAGTGTTCCCCTCCCTGGAGTTTCCAGCTCTGTCTCCCTGTGTGTGAGATCAGGGAACAGGCTGTTGTAACAAGCTCCTGAATAATATAAGCACAGGGCTATAGGCCAGAGTTTCATTTAACCCTTTGATCTCTGATCACACAGTGGGTGAGGTGGACACATCATAAATGACAGCTCGACAGCAGGGAAAAGCAGCCTGGAGGCCTTTTTTTTTTTTTTTTTTGTTTCCGCCATCCTCCAGCCCTTAACTAAAGGCTAAAGTTTCCCCATCCGGTTTCATTGTCAAGCCCTTTGTAAGCAGAAGCACAGTGAGCGTCCTTAGCCTTTGTTATTCTAACATTGATGTATAATTAAAGGGTTAGAAAAGGCAATGCTGAATAATTGATACTGGAGCAAAGATGTCGTGGCATCCTGAACCTCATTGTGCTCAGTATTTTTACTTGCAGTGCAGATGAAAGATTTACCAGTTTGCTTTTGGGTCATCTACTTCAGTTGGCAGTGATTCATTGTGGCACCACGCTATGCTCTTACTGAGGAGCTATTAGAATGTTTTTCATTCAGCTTAATTTCACCCATTTGTACTTTGAAGTATCAAAACACAAGGCCACAGACTGAAAACTAAAGACAATTTGTATCAATAAACTGACTATGTCATGCATTTCTAGTTTAAAAAAGTACAGAGCACATAAGTTCTCTTTAACCCTTTGTAATCAATACGATTCCTCTCACCTTAAGTGCTTCTAGTTAGCTTTCGAGCCTCATATCCTGGGGGTAGTGTGTATTGATCTGCCCAACTGATTGGAAGTTTTCCTTTAGGAGCAATGGGATACCAATGGGACTATGAGAGGGTCTTCATGGCTGGATCATCTTACGCCTTCTCACCCTCCACTTCCGTCACCACACCTGTTACAGCTAGCAAGAGCACAAACGTGCTTCCCATCTGTGCGTGCAAATCTGTATGTGTCTGTGCAAACGGCTGTTTGTGTGCTCAGGAGAGCACGTGGCTGAGAGCCGTATCAAATGAGAAATGTGTTACATAGGGTTTATGGTGACGGCGTGTGCTTGAACCGCATTGACTTTAGCAGCTGCTGGCCTGCTATGGATGGGTGGCAGGAGACAGATTTTAGATCTTCACATGGCTAACACACTACGTGACAGTCTGCTTTTCCGATTGGGTGCTAGGACCCATAACCCACTGCCAATCTACATCCACACACTCACACAGAAATGTGCACACTTTTACATCCACAAACACACACACACACACACACACATATACACACCATTAAACTGTCAAGCAGTAGATATGCGTGTGTATACGATACTCCAAAGTGGTATTTAATCCATAGGTCTGACAGGCTTTACTTAAAAGTTCAAGGAAAAGTATAGCTCTCTTCCCACTTAAATACATCTACTTTCCCCAACTTCTCTCTTCTTTTAGAATGTTGTCTACTCTAAAAACATTGATGAAATATAGTGTTGATTTTTAAAGGTTGTGTTCCAGGATATACACCGTGCACATAGTAGCCCAGTGACGGCTTGACCCCATGCATAGTCTCCAGCCTCCCCCTTTTGTAAACTGATACATGCTTTTGTGCGCGCGTGCACATGCATGCGTGGTGTCACAGTCGGATACACAGCAGCTGTAGAGGAGGCAGTGAAGAGGGGAAATGGGAATAGCCAGCACAGTAGACAGAGCCCAGATAGACCTGTCAGCTCTGTGACACCCACACATGCCTCACACTCTCCTCCAGGATGAGACCAGAGGAAGGGAAAACAGCGTGGCGGGGTGCAGGTAGAGTGTTTCAGCAAAGGGGCAAATGGTTAAGACTAAAGCTATGGCAGAGATGTGGTGGAGCTGTGTAAATACGTGCCTGCTTTTGTTAACACAAATCAATAGACTGAGTGAAGTTTGAATCTCTACAAAATAATCTAAATAATTCAAAAAAGAAGAAAGAAGTAGAAATAAGAAGTATTTAACTGCTTCAAGTTCATGTTAAGTTGACTAAATATTTTGTAGCTTAGGTTTGCAGCAGTTGCAAGCTAATTTTGGGAAAGACCTGTATCTGCACATGTAGACCTGATCAGATCAGTAAATTGCACAAACACAGCCAAGTTTCAGCTGCAAATTTAAAGTCCTGCATCTGTTTCTGCATTGCATTGAGGTCTGGAATCTGACTTGGCCACTTTAGGACAATAACATAGTTGCGTTAAAGCCACTCCTGTGTAGCTATTGGCCCGTGTTTAGGGCTGATGTCTCGCCGAAACCCAAACCTTCTCTTCGTAGTTTCATAACAGACATACTCTTTACCAAGTTCTGCTGCAAGGAAGCCTCCCCAAGCAGCAACCAGGCTTCATGGTGGAAGGATGAGTTATGATGACATCACACTGTTGGTTTACACCAAACATAGCATTTAGTGTGATAGGAAAAAAAGCTCATTTTTCTCTCTATTCCAAAAACTATTTCAGCTTTGTTCCAGAGTCTCCCACATGCCTTCTGGCAAACTCTAGCTGAGATGTCATCAGTTTTTTAGCAGTGATTTTCTCTTCACCAGTCTACCATAAAACTGACTGGTAAATCACCCAGGCAACTGTACATTGTCTCTCATCTCTGAGCCATGAAACCTTGTAGATTCTCCAGAGCTGCTACAGACCTCTCAGTGGGCTTCAAAGTAGTGTCCTTCAATGCAGAGATGCTCAGCTTTTTCAATCACTGACCTTACTTTACTGCATGGCTTATAAGTGTTTAATATTTTCCTTGTTTAGCATTTTCAGTGTTGCACAGTCGCTTTCCATTCAATATGTAGTGCAACTTCTGAACCCTGGCTGCACTGGTTATATGTCATCTAAACATTTAATCAACTAATACAGCTAATACAAACATGTGATGGAACTGCATCCAATTGAACCTCTTACATTTGTTCAGATTTGCTCCTTTTTTTGTTTTCAATTAAGAAACAGCACAGCAAAGACACTTGTGGAGGTTCAAGCTGCCACGTTGGAAAAGCTGGAAGTAGCTGAGCTTGACTGCGGTCGTGTTTTTTCAAACCGCGGCTGTGGAAGAAAGAATGAGAGAGAGAGAGAGAGAGAAGGAAAAAAGTCAAGGCTCAATTTCAAGCAACACATAGGATTTGTAATAAGATTCATGACTGGGCCTACGATTGGGAGTGTAATTATTGTTATTGCGATAAGCCAATCACGAGGCTGCTTATTTCTCTGCAGTTGGATGTGTCAAGTGTGCACTGTTTGTTTATGTAAAACATACTGTAGACAAATTTCCACTTCCCTCCATTTATCTGTTGTTCTTGATTGTGCGCTGAAAGCAAGCTGATGATTATGAGTGTGTTTTCATACAGGGTGGGGGGAAAAATCCTATCTGTTTGATCTCGCAGGCAAAAATATGGGCATCACAACAGAATCTCATCTCTTGTGTCAGCTATTCTTCCGCGCTGCGATATTCCCATGGGAACGCATTTCTGCTGCGCGAATCACAGACAGATCAGTGCGAGCCGGTTCTTATCTGGACATGAAAGACTGGAAGATGGAAGAGGGAGGTGTAAAAGTGAGGGAGAGAGAGGAAAGGAGAGGAAGAGCTCCCCTGGGAATCATAATACCTGAAATTCACTGGGGGTGGGGGGCCTCTTGAATCTAGCTCATCACCGTTTCACGAGCAGGTATTGTACTTATCCTTTTTGCAGCCCAGGATACAAACTCACCTCGGCTGCTTTCCCTCAGTTTCTCTCAGATTGAGCAGATTAGACAGTTATATTGTTTATGTGAGTGCCACAGCTCATGTTACAGCATGCCTGGGGATTTTATTATTAGTTTGATCGTTTTCTTTTATTTGTCTGCGGCCATCACGAGTGTTGTTGTTGTTTGATAGCATCTCTGGTTCATGTCAGGTCAGCAAATCTGTTATTGCTGTTCTGCTGCAGGTGTGAAAGTCCTAATAAAACTGCTGTGCTTTAGTCAGACATTCTGTGGGGCTCTACATAGGTTTTCTCAGTCGAATGAGCATTTGATCAGCAGGCCCTGCAGCATGAAACCACGCTGACACTTAAGTGCTGTTATCTCTACTTGCCCCTTCCACTCAGAAACCCCAACTCCCACGCTCACATTCACACAGGCGTGCCGCATTCACGATCAGAATGACTTTCACCTCTGAGTGATACGCATTGTATGTGTAAAGAGAGACCCATCACGAATCTTCAGTCCCCAATGGAGACATCGGGCTGCCCGCCATGCTCTCTTGTCCTTCACTCGCATCCTGAGATGACAGTAGATAAACAATGGGAACAAACAGTCACTCCCACCAGCATTGATCTGGCTCGCTCACCCCTCCCTGCTTTCACCAACAACGCCACATTGATTCCACCTACACTCAATTTATATGAAAGCCCCCCCGCACGCCCCACCTCCCTTTTCTACCAGGACTGACAAAAATGATAAATGACCAACCCCTTCCTCCCTCTGCCTCACGTTGGCTGTCCGAGGCCCTACAAGCCTATTTTCTACCCTCAGAAATCCAATAGAGTGTGCTCGCCTTTTCTCTGAAGTGTGTGTTTTACTTTTTGCCGGTGTGCGGGTTGTTCACTGCTTCAGATTTTTTGCTATAATTTCCACACATAAACATGTCACTGGTGTAATTTCAGCCCTGCAGGATATCCATATCCGTGATGTCAGACCATCAAGGAAGGCAAATGAAGGAAATTAATATGTATTTCAATGGCACACACCGCAGGATCACCTCTCCCTGTGGCTAATGCCTCTAACGGTCTGTTGTGTCACTTAAAGAAGTAATCATATGCACAGTTTCCAAAGTGATGTCAATTATTTCCTTCTCTTTGGCTTAATCAGACCCTTGTCTCATTATGTAATTATTATCTGGTTAATGTGTCCCCTGTGTAAATTACATGAGCTAGATTGTAGTTCATGCATACATGACATCTTGGATCACTTTTGCAAGCAGCGGTTTGACTGTCCATCTTAATAGAAGCTCAGCGTTTTATGATTTTTTTTTTTCTTATCCAGTGTCCCCCTATGCCTGTAAATGGGGCACAGAGTATCTATAAATAGATGTGCTGTGGCACCAAGCGGCTGGTAGCTATCAACAGTAGTTTTGATGGTGTATGCACTGCTTTTCACGTGTTCCGTGGAAGCGATCGAGGCTATTGATGAAGGCGTCGGCTCCACTCTCACACCTCTACCCAGCTGCCCAGGGGTGTAATACCATTTCACATCTCAGTTAGACTGTTCCCTAATGATCCATCTCCACTCCGTCTCCACTCAGCCACAGTTTTCCCATGACTCCCAACTCCACACTGCTTTTCCCACTGTGAGGTAATCCATTTTACACTTCCCGATGCTCTCAGATCCCTCTCTCCCTGCAGCTCCTGCTCGAAAACTAAAGAAGGCAGCAGGTTTGAGAGCCTCTAAGATCAAAATGACTCTGGAGTGCCATGTATATTTTATTCTCTGCTCTTCGTGTTTTTTTTTTTTTTTTTTTAATTCATCTTGGTCTTAATCATTCCTACATACTAGAAATATGTAATCCTGCTATTATGCCAGCACCTGCTTAGGTTATCTTCCTTGACGATGATGTTTGTGTTGATGGGATCGAACATGATCTCTTAAATAGAAGTCTACGGGTAGGGTCCTGCAGTCGTTCTGTGATTGTCATTGCTGTCTCACCATTCTGTCCATAATTGCTCTTAGGTAAAGATTGCACTACCTCATGTGCATTTGAAGATAATTCTCTCTTTGTCCCATTACTGTGTCAAAGAATAGCATTGCAATCATTTCAATTATGACAGCGCAGGGATAGAGGTCTTCAAGTAGGGCCTTGAGAAGTAATTGGAAGGGCATGGGCGAATGGAGGAAAGGCATTTTTCTTCTGCGAAATTGCCTCAGTCTTGGGGACAGTAAATTGAGGTGCTGAAAAATGATGTGATAATTCAGCCACACGGTTTGGTAGGGGAAATTGTCTGAAAGGCACTTTCTGGAGAATTAGAAGGCAAAACTACATTTCCCTCCCGAGTCCTCTGTCCTTCACGCAGTGGCATGAAATGAATTGATGAGACGGAGGGAGAGGGAAGTGTCGGTGTAAATGTTTGCAGCTAAAATGAAGCTGCCTGCTTGTGCATTCAGATTGGCTGAAGGGTGGGAGGCGGTAGCCGGAGTGAGGATATGGTGCTCCGCTTCACACTATTTCACGGCCTAAGCCTTTAATCGCAGCAACCACAATGAATGCATAAAAAGGAATTCAAATTTCAGATTGATTGATTTTATATTGATGAATGCCAAGGCTGGCTTAAGGGGAAAAAAAAAAAACTGGGACTGTGGCTTTTAAGTGTAACCTCCTTAAGAACGCGAGCCCTTGCTGCTCTCATGTGCTTGTTTGTTGCTTTTAGATGTGCTTCAAAAGAAATATGAAAATTCTTGCTTTTTGAAGTTTAATCTCTCTCAAGAAAGGTTGTAGGAGGCAGAATGTAAATGCAGAAATTTGCTTCAGCTTTGCTTTTTACTGCTTGAGACTTGGGCATCTTGCAGCTGTGGACAGTCAGCATCTCTAAAACGTCAGACTTCGAGTGAGCCTTCTAAATTCATCTTGCACATCTCAAAAATAAAAAGAAAAAAAAAAGATGGATGCCATTTCAGCCTCCCTCCTCATATACTGTTGAAACTTCACCATAGTCACTCTATTGTGTCTCATTTCTTAATCCCTTCAAGGCATCTCACACAGTAACAGCGCTGCCATAAGCACATTTGGTACTGTTTGCAGATTAACAGGATTACAGATTATGGATTACACTAGTGTCATTCTTACCCATTTAACCTTGACGCATGCCCTGCTGAAACATTTCAGGCCTTGCAAACATAACAACAAGTTTAGTGTTAGTGTTTGAACACGATGCTCAGTGATATCGTCCAGGAGTAAATACAAACAAGTAGATCCTCTATTGAGTCCCTCGTGTCTGTCCCCGCTGTGCTCACACCAGTAGCCTTTCGATGAGTGTCCTATGGATTGCTGCCCTCACTGTATTTCCTTCGGCACAGTTTCCATGCCTCTGACCACAACGTAACTCCAGCGTTTCCATGGGAAATGTGCAGTTGCCAAGGCCTGTGGCGATTGAGCACAGAGGGTCATCGTTTATTTCTGTCAGTCAGGAGCAAAGGGGACAGATTGGAGAGGGGAGCAGCAGGGGGAGAAGAGGGGCACTGCTGGGGTCCTGAGGGACCGTGAGGGCCCAGATCTCCTTTAAAAGTTTATTTGTCCAAGGGATTGCCTACGGGGAGTCTGACATTGGTTGTCGGTGTTAATGTACTGACTCTCCTCGCAAATCCCTTAGACACTTAGTCGTATTCACACTTTAAAAGAAGTGCAGCAGCAGTGTCAGGGAGGGAGGGGAGAGAGGGGAAAAAGACGTGTGAAGCTGCATATGGTCAACTGTAGCACTGTGTATCCAGAGAGTTGTTACAGCTGAGGACTAGCCTCCACCCCCCTGTTCCTCTTTGTCTCTCATTAATCTGGCAGTATGGCTCTGGCCTGTTTCCAGTGATGTAGAGCGAGCAGGTCTAAGTGACCACCCACCCTGAGGAAAACCATTAGTCTGTCCTCTCGGCCGTCACCTGCTATTGTTTATGCCTACATTTCACTCTGTCGCCATCTTTCAGCTGCTGTAAAATAATGAGCAAAGTGTTTTAATTGTAGTTTTCAAAGCGTTGAGATTAATGTTGGTATTTAGGATGAATTTTTTGTTCATTTCTCCTATTGATTTGATTTTTCTCAAGGCTTTACAAGTTGATCAATTTGTCTTTTCCTTTGTTATTGTCTGTCTTTCCACTCTGGTCTCTTTTTCCTCTTACTGGCCTGTCTACCACCTCTATTTAGGGAGACCTTAGTCCACATGTGCAATTATAGAGTTCACATTCAGTCTGAGCTCTTTCCATCATTGAGAATAAAAAGGCTGGCTATGGGATACGCATTAGTCTCATTCAGCCCCTCCTTTATGCATGAGTTAAGACTCTGACTCTCTGGCAGACTGAAACACTGTGGTATCTATGAACCTTTTGGCTTCTCTTCACCTTACCAATATGTCTGCTGGCTATACCTCTCATCAGCTTGTGCAAGGCATGAAATATTCATGTTCCTTTTTCTTCCCCCTCTGCATTTTTGAATCTATTATTTTGGAGGAAGGAGTACAGACACGTTTCCAGCTGTATCTTGGCCTCTTCCAAGGTATATGTAGCACATAAAATAGAAGACACATTAGGTGAGATGGGCATGCAGACATTTGAGATCCATTAGCCATTATTCTGTTTAGGTAGTGCTTTATCTTCAGCCCCATCATAGTCTAATGTACTGTACTCTCTATTTAACAGGCCTGATCTCGCTGCTTCGCACTCAAGGCCTTGAAATCTCCCTTTATTTGTTTCAGCTGCTCTCTCACTCCCCCTCTCAGGCCATCACCTTGTCTTTCTCTGTCCCTCGCTCATCCTTCCTTCAGCTGTAGCTCGCTGTATCACAGTGTGAAGGTCAACATTGGGAGGCGGTCATCTCTACTGTGAATTGGGCAAGAATTGCGGTTTCCTGCGCCTCTGCTCTGTTTGTGCTGTGCTGCCATTAGATCTGCTTCCAAGCCATGTTAACAGTGTCGTTAAAGTCACACCAGTGCTTGTTGTCTCCCTGCAGACACGGCCAAAGATAGCATGTCTTCAGTCTGATTGCACATTAACAGAAACTGACTTTCACATAGCCCTGACCAGGGCAGGGTACTATGGCTGAAAATAGATAAGTCAGAAATATACACATAATTAGAAGGTTAATCAATTGGGAAAAAAAAAAAACATTTCACTAATTACGTCCATGTTCAGCCAAAATGCTAAACATACAGTTCCTCCAGTGTGTTCGGTGGTAGGATTAATTTGTTGCTCTTCTCTGTTTCTTCCTGTTTTACAAATAAATCTTTGTGTTTTTGACTGTCAGGAAAAAAAAAAACAGGACACCAAAGACATCTTTAGTTTCGTGAAACTTTTTCCATACTCTAAATAGACAGTTAAAAAAATAAACAGTTAATGGATTGCTTGATTGTTTTATTGTAGAATCTGCATTGTTGTGGCTCTTTATGACAAACATTTGTATGCATTTCAATGCGTCTTCCTGCATATCTACTGGCATAAACTCAGCGGCCACTTCATTGGTTACACCTTGCTAGTACTGGGTTGGACCCCCTTTTGCCTTCAGAACTGCCTGGCATAGATTCAACAAGTTGCTGGAAACATTCCTCAGAGATTTTGGTCCATATTGACATGATGGCATCACACAGTTGCTGCAGATTTGTTGGCTGAACATCCATGATGCGAATCACCTGTTCCACTACATCCCAAAGGTGCTCTATTAAATTGAGATCTGGTGTTTGTGGAGGCCATTTGAGTACAGTGAACTTGTTGCTGTTGTTGAATTGTCATGTTCAAGAAACCAGTTTGAGATGATTTGAGCTTTGTGACATTGTGCGTTATCCTGCTGGAAGCAGCCATCAGAAGATGGGCACACTGTGATCATAAAGGGATGGACATGGTCAGAAACAATACAGAAACAGTTAATACTAAGGTGCCTAAAGTGTGCCAAGAAAATATCCCCCTGCACCACCCCATACATCACCCCATGGAGCCTAAACCATTCATACAAGACAGGATCGATCCATGCTTTCATGTTGTTTACACCAAATTCTGACCCTACCATCTGAATATCACAGCAGAAACTGAGACTCATCAGTCCCGGCAACATTTTTCCAATCTTCTACTATCCAATTTTGGTGAGCCTGTGTGAATTGTAGCCTCAGCTTCCTGTTCTTAGCTGACAGGAGTGGCACCCGGTGTGGTCTTCTGCTGCTGTAGTCCATCTGCTTCAAAGTTTGATGTGTTGTGCGTTCAGAGATGCTCTTCTGTGTACCTTGGTTGTAACAAGTGGTTATGTGAGTTACTGTTGCCTTCCTGTCAGCTCGAAGCAGTCTGGCCATTCTCCTCTGACCTCTGACCTCATTTTCACCCAGAGAACTGCTGCTCACTGGATATTTTCTCTTTTTCGGGCCATTCTCTGTAAACCCTGGAGATGGTTATACAGCAAAATCCTAGTAGATCAGCAGTTTCTGAAATACTCAGACCATTCCATCTGACACCAACAACCATGCCACTTTCAAAGTCACTTAAATCATGTTTCTTCCCCAGTCTGATGCTCGGTTTGAAATTCAGCAGGTTGTCTTGACCATGTCTACATGCCTAAATGCACTCTTAAGTTGCCATGTGATTGGCTGGTTAGATATTTTTGTTAAGGAGCAGTTGAATAGGTGTACCTAATGAATTAGCTGGCGAGTGTATACAGTATGTTTGCAAGAAGCTGTTATCACTCCAGCCGTTTGTATCAACTTAACTCCAAATTCCCAAACACCAATTTGATGAACAATAGTATATCATCATTATACAATTTTACTGAGACCAGATGAATAATGTTGTTGAATTGTATTCCGGTCGTCATTATTGGAGCTATATTCATTTTTGAAGTGGTTTGAAGTCCTTTGGCTAAGAAGCCTAAACCCTGTGCTTCTTTATAGTGGTAATAGTTGTCACCCCGGTCATGTCCTCTGCTCCACTGTTTCCATCAGGAGTCACTTCCTGTGGCTAATCATACTTTGATATGCTGTGGCACGAACCCTGGCTCCCTAAGAAAGGAACAAACAAGGTACCGGGGGATCTTCAAGCAACCAGCTCTGTTGGTTTTTGTCTGCTCCGCTGTGATATAGTCTCTGAACACCCACTGTTTTTTTCCACAGCCTCTCTTTACATTAGTCTCTGCATCCCCGTGAAGAGGGAAGTTGGACACGACTCAGAGAAAAAGAAGTGCGATTTCTTCCACTGCTCTTGCAGGGAGAGATTTAAGGCATCCTGTTAAGCTTAGCTGGAAGGATAGCCGGGGCAGAGACACTTGCCAGAATGCTGACCTTGATTTCATTAAAAGGACACAGGATGCACTTGATTTTCTCCACTTCGGAATTCTGTTTGAGCTCAGTTCAGTGTGGCCACTCGTGTATTTTTGAGGTTACTACTTACCTTTAATTAAACCTTGGTTTATCGGGTTACTAATAAACCCTTTGATAGCATTATTAAGTCTGTTTTATGTCCACTTTGTGTCTCGCTGGGTTTCGTGGTCACTGCTTAATGTCTCTGGGTTGAGAGGTATGTGTCTCTAATGCAGCATCTATGGTATTTATAAAGGGATGTGTGCGCGCTGCAATAGCTCTCCAGCTTAATGGTCAGACCATTTCCATGCAAAGGTAATGATGCTCCGTCTCATTTCTCCACCAGGAGTCTTAATGGAGAAATGATGTTTTTGTAAGTGACTCGCTCACACCATTCTCATGCTGGATGCTTTACTTTTCACACTTGGCTTGATGGAGGTTGCCTAAAGGGCTGGTATATTATGTTAGGTCTGCTGAGGGTATGGAAATGTATATAGAGTGTGATAAGGGAATTTCTCCAAGAGTTAAGGATCCTTTTATTGCCAGGTCTGTCTGTCACTGTCATCCACTCCTCTGCTCTTGGATTGCTTCCCTTCCATCAGCTTGTTTTTCCTCCTTCTCTCCGTTTTGGTTCCGATACTGTGCGGATTTGAGAGGAACAGAAGACGAGTGTCCCCATGGGTGATGGCTTCACTTGCGTACAGTCACACAATTCTACTGCGCTGAATTGGGAATTGGCTCACCCTGAAGCTTTGTCACTCAAATTCTGCCTATTGATTGTGTGGAGGCTGCGTGAGCGGGTGATTTTTCTGTGTGTGTGTGTGTTATGTTTGTACGCACAGGGGTTAGGTGTGTGTGTGTGTGTGTGTGTAGGGGGAAATTGGCAGCTCTTACTTTGTGTAGGTGAATGCAAGGACTACTTTGGAGCGAACTTTTGGAGTGTTGGCACTGGCAGTATACAACATCTCCCACACACCACTAATCCCACTCAACAAAAGAATGTGATATGGTATTTGTTCTATAGGAGCTGATGCTGTGCTGTTAGATTTTAACATTATTTCCTTCTGTCTTGCTGTTTTTCTAGGTCAGGAGATTTAATCCTGGGGGAATGCTGTTGAGATGACCTGTGTGGCCTTTGTTTCCTCAAGAGATTATTCTCCAATCAAAAGAGCGGAGCAAAATCGAGCCCGGACATGGTTGATAGGTTTACATGATGGACAGGTGATGGAGTCTTCCATCATCTTTCTCCACCAGTGACTCGGCCTGCCAGCTCTCCCTGCGAGGCATAAGTGTGTACCAGCAGTCCAAGGCCCCCTATTTGTTTGCCATGGTGACATAAGCAGTGCTGCAATATGAGGGAGAGCCAAAACCGCCTCATTTCTTTCTCCAGTAGCTGCTGCAGCTGCTATCTTAATGCTTCTTGTATTTAGCTCCATACCGTCACTGACCCTGTTCTGAGTAACCCCTGCTCACTGTTTTCTACCCACACCGAGAGAGACTGTCCCCAAGGTGTGCTGCTGAGCCGGCGTGGCGGAGCGGTGTGGCGTGAGACGATGCTGGGATGTGTGACCCGCCCACGTCGGCACGTCCGTCTCCCCCCCCTGCAGACCTCCCTGCTACTCCTCTTCCTCTTCTGCACTGTCAGCGTCTTCATCTCTGCATACTTCCTATATGGCGTCAAGCGGGAGCTGGAGCCGTCGGGAGGGGGCGTATCCGGAGCCGAGGGAGCATCCGCTGACTCCGATGACCCAAGGGTCACTCCGTCCCGACTGCTGCCTTTGCGGAGCGTCTCAGGGGGCCCCGGGGCAGATCCCGGAGGGGCAAGGACAGATCCTGTTGTTCTGGTGTTTGTGGAAAGCCAGTATTCTCAACTTGGACAGGAGATCGTGGCCATTTTGGAGTCTGGCCGGTTCAGGTACCGGACTGAGATCTCTCCCGGTAAAGGGGACATGCCCACATTGACAGACAAAGAAAGAGGGCGTTTTACACTTGTTATTTATGAGAACATTCTCAAGTATGTTAACTTGGATGCTTGGAACCGAGAGCTGCTGGACAAATACTGTGTGGAATATGGAGTGGGCATCATTGGCTTCTTCAAGGTTAGGACAACACCACACTCCTTCTGCCTCCCCCCTTTCTCTCCCCTCTCTCACTCACACCTTCTGCCCTGTCCATCTGGCTCCACCATCTCTAAGGAGATGGGATTCACAGAGTTGGAAGGACCTGCCTGGTTCAATATCACTCAGTCCCACTGCAGTGTCTGTATGTTTCTCTTATGTCCTCTGTATCTCTATTTTTCTTTATTCTGCAATCTGGCCTCCTTCTTTTTTCTTCATCAGTCTCTTATTTCTCTGTTTTGTTTTAGTCTTTCTAGCTATGCAGTCCCCAACCTCCTTCTCTCTCTGTCTCTCTCTTATACTCTCTCCTTTTTTCTCTGTCTCAGTAAATCCCTAGATGCTCATGTTTGCCCAAGGCCAGTTTTTTAGGTCTTATGGTTTTAATCACCATCTCTGAGCCATGTAAAGAATATACAAAGAGATGTGGAGGCATGGGTGGTGGTGCAGAGATGTTAGGCAGTTTAAGTTGTGGTTTCCTGGTGGAATTTACCAAGAGGATGAAGGAGAATGAGGCTGTGCTGTGTTTGCAGGAGAACCCAACCAATACACTTGTATATCTGCATGATTGATATCATTGTCCTGTTCTGGCTTTTCCCTGATGAATATCAGCATATTTTTTACATACATATTTCACAAGTCCACTACAGAAGCAGATGCATTGCTTCCAATTAGACTCTAGCTGTAAAACAATGGATGTACATCTGCTCTACATTTGTAATTGGCTTTGGCAGTACTTTTAATGCAGCTCTACCAAGTTTATTTGGATTTCTGTTATTGGTGATTTACAACACTTTATTCTTTACAATTAAAACTCTATAAGGTTTACTTGATTGCAAACGTAAGTAACATCACTCCAGAGTTTTGCATACTGTAGAACTGTCTGTAAATACCTTTTGGCAAACAAAATGAACACATTTTTGGTGATGTGTTGTCTGTGGATTATAAAATAGCTCTTCATTTGATGAAATTACAATGCCTTTTGGTACCGCTTTGTGGGAAAGGAAATTATGCTTCTATGTATACAGTGGATATAAAAAGTGTACACACCCCCGTTGAAATGCCAAGTCTTCGTGATGTTAAAAAATGAGACCACAATAAATCATTTCAAAACTTTTCCCACCTTTAATGTGACTTATAACCTGTACAATTCAATTGAAAAACAAACAAATCTGGGGAAAAAATATAAAAAACAAAAAACGAACAATAAGCCAGTTGTATAAGTGTGCAAACCCTTATATTAATACTTTGTTGAAGCACCTTTTGATTTAAGGATTCAGTCTTCTTGGGTAGGAGTCTATCAGCAAGACACATCTTGACCTGGCAATATTTGCCCACTCTTCCTTGCAAAACCGCTCCAAATCTGTCAGATTGCAAAGGCATCTCTTCTGCACAGCCCTCTTCAGGTCACCCCACAGATTTTCTATTAGATTTAAAATCCTTCTCCTCACTTACAAAGTCTTGAAAAATCAGGCCCCATCATATCTTAAAGACCTCATAGTACCATACTATCCCAATAGAGCACTTGGCTCTCA
>VUQI01055702.1:0-10143 GCA_015106735.1 Paratilapia polleni | reverse complement strand
TTCTAGCTTTACACAACTTGAGCACTGCCTCTAGGAGCCTGTTTCAAACCGTTCTCGCTGTGCACTTCACCCCTGCCATTTGCCATTCTTTTTGTAGGTCACTTGATGTCATCCTACGGTTCCTGAGTGACATTCGAATGAGGTGACGGTCATCCTGGTCAGTGGAGAGTTGTTTTCAGGCTCTGCCAGACTGTAGCTTTGTTGTTCCCAATAAAGGGAAGTGCTTGACCTTTTTCTTATGAACTGCCGTCTTAGAAATTTTAAGGATGAAAGCAATCCGACACTCACTGTATCCCTCTGCCAGTAAAGCCAGAATTGAACCCTTCTTTTCCTCACACAAAACTTTTTTTTCATTTCTTTTGGCATGGTCAGTAGTTTTTTTTTTTTTATTCCAGTTACTTTTGATGTACTACTAGCACTGTTTTTGCCATCCAGTTGGTCCTATTGCAAGAGGATAGTGATGACCACAGCAATGGTTTTTATACTTTTCCTCGTTAAATAAGATTTGGTTCAGGTGATCACCTCATCAATACCTTATTAGGTATAAAGGCTGTGTAGGCTTGTGTTGGAATTCAAGAGACACTGGAATGGAATGATTGTCATATATGTAGAGATGCTGATTTCAAGAAAAATATGCAGTGGTCTCTTAATTTTTTCCAGAGCTGTATACACATATATGTAAGCGTATGCACAAATTTCTGTAAATTATGTGTACGAACATTTCACACACAAATCAGGGATTTATCAGTAGTTTGGTACTTGAATTTGTTTGTACTTTACAAACAAATTTAAAAGTGCTTCTAACTATACGTACAAACAAATGAAGGCCTGGCTGTCTTAGGAAATTTAAACACGACTCTTTAAAATTATTACTACTACTACTAACAATAATAATAATAATAATAAGAAGAAGAATATTGCCTTTTGGCCATTATTTACAGTTTTCCAAAACACCGTAAGCCACAAAATACTCAGAATGCCAGAGAATCTGGATTTTCTTTTTCCTTTTTTCATTGTGTGTCTCAGGGGAAACGATATTCAGACACCCTTTTCATTTTATTTTATTTTATTTTATTTTTAATTAACCGTCATCACTCCAGTAGAAAGACTTTTCTGCCGTCCTCTTTGGACACAATTGTGCCAGTTTCTTCAGTCAGACTTTCTCTTGCTTTCTTGCCTTAGAGGTACAGGCTCTCACAACACTTTCTCTGCTTCACCTAGACGTAAACATGTTTCCTTATATAGAGAAATGGGGGCGTTGCAGTATGCATATAGAGTATATGCAGACTATATGCAGTTTGCACAAGCCTGCTGGTTCAGAGCAATTTAGATTTAATAACATACACAAAGTGGTAAGAAGAAAATAGGGCAGTGCACACATTTCATAAATCTGACTATAATTTTGCGCACACAGCTCTGGAGAAACAAGTGCGTCTGCAAAATTATAGTAAGAATGGGTAAGAGGGTAAGAACGTTTCCACGCACATATTACTAGATAAGGGCCATTGTCCCTGATCGAGGACCTCAGCTCACCTCTCATGTTTGGGAAGCCTTCTCCTCAGCCCTAGGTGCCCAGGTCAGCCTCTCTTCAGCTTATCCCCCCAAATCAATGGCCAACCTGAGAGGGAAAAAAAAACTAAATTAATACGCCAAGAGCTGCAGGCACCTCTTTTTTCCCTGTGTGGCCTCTGCCAAACCCTCATCCTGGAACACTAAATTAACTTGGATTAGAGTATGCTCATAATACTATGACCTCCGTGCTACTGGCCTGTCTACATTTGAGTCTTCCATTTGAAGGTTCTGGGTACGAGTCTGCTGGCCATCTGGGGCCTTTATATGTGGAGTTTGCATGTTCTCCCTGTGCCTGTTCTCTCATGGTAATCTGGCTTCCTCCCACAGCTCAAAGACATGCATGTTAGGTTAAGTGGTGATTCTAAATTGGATAGGCTTGAGCTCACCACAACCCTGAATTGGACAAGCAGCTAAGAATTATTATGACTTACCATGACATGATCTCTTAACCATTTGATAAGAGGACTATAATAGAAAACTATGGGGTCTGTTATTATTGCCCCCACACAATAAACATAATTTTTACAATGCTTTACAATGCGAGACCAAAACAACAAACAAAGAGCACAAGTATCTGGAGGGCAGGTAAAACTATTCAGAGGGACCTTTGGGGAAGTCAACCCGGGGCAAGGCAGAGCAGAGGGACCTCTCTGGAGGTTGACCTAGGGCAAGGGAGAACAGAGGGACCTCTCTGGAGGTCCGACTAGGGGCCAAAAGTGGAGGTGGGACCCACTGGAGGCAGAGCAGAATGGGAGGACCTCCCCAAACCTCTGGACTGGAAGGTGACAGAGACTGCACCACTCAGGCAGTAAGTGAGAAGGCTGGTTGATATGACAGGGCCACTCCTGTGGCTGAGAAAATGGCCAGCGACGACAAAGCAGGGCAAAGGACCAGCACTGGGGGTGGAACCCTTCTGTTGGCTGAGCAGGGGGCTGGAGATGAAGGGAGTGGAGACCCTCAGGAGGCTGAGGAGGTGGCCAGCAACCAAGGCGGTTGAGACCTTCAGGAGGCTTGGCAGGAGATCGGCAGTGAAGGAGATAAAACCATTCCAGAGGTTTGGCAGGAGGACAGCGATGGTGAAGCCGGCCAGATATCCAGCAGCGGGGGTGGTGATCCTCTGTTGACTGGACAGGAGGCTGACAGCAAAGCAGATCAGATGACCTGCAGCGGAGTCCAAGACCCTCAGGAGGCCAGGCAGGTAGCCAGCAGCGGCAAAGTAGGACAGACAATCTGCAGCAGAGATGTAGCCACTCTGGAGGCTGGGCAGGTAGCTGACAGTAGAAATGGAGCTCCACTGGAAGCCAGGTAAATGGCTGGCAGTGGAAGAGAGCAGCAGGCTGGTGATGAACAGGGAGCACTGGTGAGCAGTGGAGGCCAGACCACTCAGAGAGCCAAGACAGCGGCCGACAGTGCTTTGGTCTTGACGTTGGAGCTTGGGGGCCGACTCAGGCAATTTGTGAACCTCAGGCTCTAGAAACATGGTAACCTCTGGCTCAGGAAACACGGGACTCTAGAGCTCTGGATCGACTGGCACAGGCTGTGGCTGCGGATCTGGTCGCACTGGCTCTGGCACAGGGTGCTAAGGCTCAGGGTCAGACTGTCCCAGCTTGAGCAGCTCGGGATACTTGGGTTCAGGAATGGCCAACTCTGGCAGCACAAGACGTTCAGGCTCTGGCAGCTCAAGACACTCAGGCTCGGGGTTAGCTCGCACAGGACAGTTGGGCAGGAGACTGCCATGGCTCAGCAACAGGACATGCAGGGGACTGCCGTGGTGCAACCACAATTAACTTAATCTCAACTGTAGCTGGCAGCAACACAAAAAACACAGTTATAGGATTAGAGCTGGCAAAGGAACAAAAATCGAGGTCTCTGGGGGAGCAGAAAACAAAAGCCACATAGCAGGGCCCCATCAACCACTTTCTGTATAACATCATATAATGTCGTCCCTTTCCTCCTCTATGGGTTTAGAGTCCTCTGGGTCCATTTACTGGTCAGAACATATGGTCATGAATTGCAAGGTTAAAGGACCCAAATGCAGGGCTCTGAGGCAACCAAGTGACGAGAACAGAAAACTACCTTTATTTATGGTGAGCAGGAGTCCAACAATGCACAATCCAAGAAGAAAATCAAAAACTGAGTAAAACAGGAAGTAACTAACACACTCAAAAACTTGACACACTGGAGGAAGGCGAGGACAATAAACCAAAACACCAGGCACTAAATGAAAACATCAAAACTCGATTAATCCCAAATAGAAATGGGAACTCAAAGACTTAACAGAATAATAATGAAAATAAACAGGAATCAAAACTCAATCAAGCAAGAGCATGACAATGAAACTGAAAAACTGTAATTACAGAACTCAAATATTTCAATGAATAGTCCATGACATAAGTACAAAACCCATAGGCCATGACAGAGACACAGTCACTAACAATTCTCATTCTGTACTTTTCTACACCTCTGACAGGTTAGCTGTCTGTCATGGTATGGGATTGGTATATTTTGCTTCAAGTTTTTTTTTTGTAATCATTGGTTCATATGTCTTCAGTGCCCTATTCCAGGAGGCATCTTTAAGCCTGTTAGCCCTGAGATGAGGGAAACTCAGGGTTTTCTGTTCCAGAAAGAGGATCAGCATCAACACTGAGTCAGTTACCAAGGTAACAGACTCTTCAACAAACTCTGAGGGCGTTTTCACATCTATAGTTCATTTACTCTGGTTTGAATCAGTTGATGAGTTTGTAAACTAGCTTTTTTCCTGTGGTTTGGTTTCTTTTCACACAAAGAAAACTCCAAGCAAACTTGAAGCAAAGCAAAATGCTTCACTACAAACCACGTGAGAGCGTTCAGTCCACTTATTGGGCAGACCTGTCTGGGGCAGGAGCAACAAAAGGAAAAAAGAAGGATAAAGATGCTGTGTTCTGGCCAAGTGGATAACATGGAGAATTTACATTCATTTTACGGCTGGTTGCTAGCCCATACAGACAGTTTGTGTACATCTATGGTACCTTTGGGTACATTTGGGGCGGCTGTGGCTCAGGAGGTAGAGCAGGTCGTCTACTAATCGGAAGGTCAGTGGTTTGATCTCTGGCTTCCCTAATCTACATGCCAAAGTATCCTTGGGCAAGATACTGAACCCCACATTGCCCCCGATGCATTCATCAGAGTGTGAATGTTAGCTAAGTGCTTAAGTATAGATAAAAGTGCTGTATGAATGTGTGAATGTGGCATGTAGTATGAAGCTTTGAGTACTCAAAACTGGGTAGAAAAGCGCTATATAAGTACCAGGCCATTTACCATTACCACATCCCAGAATGCAAAGCATGCCTGGCTACGGGAAGGCGTTTAGCTCAAACCTGTAGTGTACACCTGGTAGTCGGGTCGGATCGAGGTCGGATCATGTTCACACCATAAACAAACCACTCGGGAGTTCGTTTGGAACCGGACCGAGACCACCTCCTCCCAAGGGTCTTGGTGTGATTTTTTTGGTCCGCACCCAAGTGCGATTACCGTGTTCACATCTGCACAAACAAACTGCACCAAGGGGGAAAACGAACCAGAGTTTGATTTAAACTGACTAAACACTGCAGGTGTGAAAACACCCTGAGTGTCTCTCTGAGTCCTCCCCTCCTGCACCTGAACCAGCTGACTGACCCTCAGTTTCATTTCCTCATTCATAAAAGTTGCCACAAAGCTCACAGCCTGCCAGTTTCCCTGCACTGGAAACATTTACTGTACATTACTGTAGCAGTCAGTGTTTAAATAAAACTTCTGTATAAAGCTTTAGACACATAACAAAGTGATTAATCATTTGTTGTGTTGTAATTGCTCACACTAATAGAAAAATGTCTGTCACAGCTGGGAGCTTGGAGATGATGTGAATCATTGAGTGAAGATGAGGCTGGAATGACTTTAAGATTCTAAAATGGGATTAAATGTATTTTAAAGTGACTTCTGCAGGCTGCAGACAGTCTGTGTTCGGAACATGTTGAAACTGCATGTTGAAAGATGTTCACAGATTGAGATTCAGTCATTAAACGTGTCAAAGCTTTTAATGAACAGAATCTTAGGTGATAACAGCAAGGAATGTCACAGATTACCCAGTAACTTAATCAGGTAAGTGCAGTTTCACTTAAACAGTTCGCAGGTGGGTAACTGAGGATGATCTCTTACTTAATTTACAGATACTCTGGCTATTGTCTGAGGGTGAGTTACCAAACAGGGATCCTTCTTTTCCAGCAGGCCCCTGTACTATGAAGCGAGTTCAACATACCCAGGGTATCTTTCCGTTATCTGGATTCACTGACCCTAACATCGGCAATCAAGATAAGCAGTCACACAAAGCTGGTTATCAACTGGCTAAGTTAATCCAGGGTTTCCCGATCTAGGTACGAGCGCATTCACATGAAAGGGGTGGCATTGGCAACATCTGACCAATCACACTGATTAGTGTACCAATAAAAGGCAGGGTAAACTATAATATTAGAAAAATATAAGGAGGTGACACACATAATACAGAATGAAAGTAGCACAGCTGTTGCAGATAAATCAGTGGCGTGAGAGGAAAAGCAGTGTACAGTAGTTTAGTGTTGAAAGCGCTGTATGAATGTGTGAACACTTTAAACGTTTTGGCCAGTCAGACTGGAAAAAAGCTGCTACCTTAATAAAGTTTAGCCTATTTGAAGAAAGGAAGAAAAGCTGGCAAAAATGACAACTGTAGTTAACAGACTCAATATCACAACTCTATCATTAATACATGGGAGAATCTGATGGGTTATAATCGAGTATTCCATTAATGTTTAAATTTACATAAGACAGTCTTAGTTTTTATTCTTTCAGCTGCAGCCTCAATGGTGTTTAATGGTATGAAAGCAAGTAAGGAATAAATGCAAAAACAGAATTTGGTAGCACTTTATAATAAACGACACACTATTAAGCATTAGTAAGGCATTAGTAAATACTTAGTTCATCATTTATAAAGCATGAACTCTTCCTTAGTATGTAATTTATAAACAGATATAAATGGTTTATTCTTGATTAATAAGCACACATAAAACATGTTCATGCTATCATTTAGAAAGTCTGAGTAAGTGATTAACAAAGTATTTAGATGCATATTTATACAGATAATGATTGAGATATGAACTCATTGTTTGTGTGTTAATAGAGGTTTTATAAATAATTATTTCATATTGTAATTCATTGTTAGTTCAGACACCGGACACCCTCACTGTTTCATTTAATTCAGGAGCACTTTGGAACTGAACCTGACTGGACGCTGACTTATCTGACTAAAGCTAACTGACTGCAAACCAGAGGAAAGAGGAAACTGAGGAACAAACTAAAGAAATTCCAAACTCTTTTACTAATTTCTTCCCCACTGGCTCCAAGCGCTATAGGTGATCACTGCATTGTTGGCTTTCTTTCTATAATATTGTGGAGTATTTACCTTACAACATAAAACGCCTTGATGACTACGCAGACGTGTTGTGATTTGGCACAACTGAATAGAATTGCTATTATTAATATGCCTTATTTGTTCATTCTATTATAATCAGGATAACTGTAATAAAGTTATTCATTTTGAATCTGTATCATACTAAACAGTCAGTTGCTTTTGCCCTGCTTTGAGCTAAATTTTATATATGTGGAAAAATAAACTACTAAACAGAAAATAAGATTAGAAATATTATACCTGCTAAACAGATTTTGGATTCCTTGAGTGAAAGCAGCGTGATACTTTGGCAGTGAAATGTACTTTTCAGAGAATGTTACAATCATTTTCCAACAAAAAGTAATCACAATCCTTTTTAACCTCTCAGCAGAAGTTAATCATTTTCTGTTTCATTTAAGTCCCATAACTGAAAAAGTCTCTCCTGTTCATGAGCACCTTCAATAAAACTTGAGTGTTTATTCCGCCCTCTCTTCCTCTTTATACTGCAGTCTGTCAGGAAGACGTGCCCCAGTCTCTGCTAATGGTGCCACTCCATCTTTTCTCACACAACAACAATCACAGCTGCTTCATTTGCTCCTGTCAGTGTCTCCAAGTTAAAGACCTTCTGAGAGACAAAGAGCAAATACCTTTGTTATGCCTGTCGGGTTTTCCTGAGCTTTTACAGAGACACACATTCACACACACACACACGCGCGCGCTCACATATGCAATCATCAGCTGGGGAAGAGGGTGCAGAATAACGAAAAAAAAAGTGATCATCTGCATCGCCCTTATGTGTTGGAGGTGAAGAAGAGCATCTCAATGGCAGGCAAGCACATGGAGGGAAAATGGCAATATTTAAAATAGGAGACACAACTCCATTTCTTTTTGAACAAAATATTAATGATCTTTCATTTGGATCTCATCACAGATGCGACCGGGAGAAAATTGCATTCTGTGTGGCAGAAGTCTGGGGAAGACATGAGACAGGATAATAGCCAATAGGTGTTTGGAGAGAGGGAGTCAGAATGAATGAGAGAGAAAGACAGAGAGAAACAGAATTGACAAATTCCCATGATGGGTATGCCATGAGGGGGGAGGGGGGAGGGGGGGGGGAGAAAAGGGGGAAAAAAAGAGCAGAAAGATTGGAAATTGAAATTTATGACATTGAAAATGACTATGACAGAGACAGAGGCAGGTCCCTCTTTGCTCTCCCCTCTTTGGTAGCAGTCAACCTTGCAATGGGGGCAGATCAAACAAAAATAGGCTGTTAAGGGGGCAGAGGGGGCGGCAGGCGCTAAGCACTGCCGATGGGATGAGAGAGGGGGGAATGAAGGAGGGAAAGCGGTGGCCAAAATGGTGGGACAAGGGGAGGGATAGAGGGATGGGTTGGAGGTATAGACAGAAGTGAAGGAGGACATTAAAGGAGGAAATGATGATGTTGTCAGTGAGCGATGTAAATCGCGGCAGTTACATAGTCAACAGATACAGTCGGCTGGCTGTGCAGGCCAGGGCCTGTCTCAGCTGCAGTGGCACTGACAAATGGAATATTTTCAGAGGACTTAATCAGAGGAAAATGGGCTTTCATCTGCTCGCCTACCCGCTCTGCCGCTCGCACAGAGAAATGATTGCCTGTCGCTCTTCCTCTCCCTGTCTCTTTCTCTCTCACAGTCATTGAACGTGGCCACTGAACCCTGCAGAGGTTACAAAAAGAGAATTTATCAGTTGTGTTTTACAAAAGGATATAGGAACATTGAGACAAATGCAGTCCCATTCCCTTCGTAATGGACTTTAATTTGAGAATGCTGATAGGTTTCGTTTTGCTTAAATGCAAACAGAAAGAATACATTTTAAAAGACAGAAAAGTCAGATTAAAATGGGAATTACTTAAAATGCTCAAACATATGCACCACCAAACTTTTCGGCCTTCTTACAAAGCCACAGATGACACGTTGAACACAATCAAGTTTTCCTGCTAACTTAGATAACGGCTCACAAACAGGAAGAACTTTGTGTTTTCTGTAAGAAAGTAAAAAAGTGTGCCATCAGGACTGCGACTGTCCTGATATACTTTAGACATACTCATCATCCACTCAGTAAAACCTATTACTTGTCATGAAGGCCTCATTTCCTACAGTTGGGTTTGATGTAGTGCACTTCTGTAGGCCCACAGGAGCAGCAGATAGGCCTCTGCAGAACAGACGGTGGTGACATGATCTATTTCTCCCGTGATGAATGTACCAATCTGCTGCCCTGTTGCCCTGTCCGCCTAATTTGTTACAATGTGACAGTGTCTTTTCCATGATGATGAACTTGCTGCTCGCGTGTACCAGCAGGTAAGTGGGATGAAAATGTCGGGATGCTCGCTGATACCAGTGAATCACTCACATTTTACTGAGTGGTGGAATTCAGCGACAGTTCAGATAACCTTTTATCATTTAAATGTAACTAATGTTCTTTTTTTGTTATTTTCTGTCACCAAATTAATCAAGCATCCAGTCTAATTAATTTCTGAGAGTTTTGTGCTGTTCTCCCAAGAGTTAAACAAGACACTATATTACTTTAGTGTCTTTCTGTTCAGTAGGAAGTTAATAACTTAGCTTAAACCTTGAACTAGGTTTTCTCCAAATTCAAAACTACAGCTTCCAGCATTTCTTACAATTATTAACTAACTTTTAATGTCTGATTTCTTTATTCTGTACACAAAGCAATATTCCCTGCTTGCACAGAGGTACATGTTTCTCTCTGCTTTAAGTGTGTGCTAATGTTGGCTGTTCCTTTCACTCTCCATGTGTTAATATACCACTTACATTTTTTAACTCTGTCTCTCTCCCATAGGTGTGCCTTTTTGTCCTGTCTCCCTCTGCTCTCTTCTGTTTCCCCTCATCCCCAACTGGTCGTGGCAGATGGCTGCCCCTACCTGAGCCTGGTTCTGCTGGAGGTTTCTTCCTGTTAAAAGGGAGTTTTTCCTTCCCACTGTTGCCAAGTGCTTGCTCATAGGGGGTCGTCTGACTGTTGGGGTTTTCTGTCTAATATTACCCTAAAATATAAAGCGCCTTGAGGCAACTGTTGTTGTGATTTGGCGCTATATAAATAAAATTGAATTGAATTGAACTGAATACCTTCTGTCTCCCTGT
>VUQI01055701.1:0-13735 GCA_015106735.1 Paratilapia polleni | reverse complement strand
GGCATGCTCTCCACCAGTCTTTCACATTGCTGTTGGGTGACTTTATGCCATTCCTGGTGCAAGAATTCAAGCAGCTCAGCTTTGTTTGATGGCTTGTGACCATCCATCTTCCTCTTGATCACATTCCAGAGGTTTTCAATGGGGTTCAGGTCTGGAGATTGGGCTGGCTATGACAAGGTCTTGATCTGGTGGTCCTTCATCCACACCTTGATCGACCTAGCTGTGTGGCATGGAGCATTGTCCTGCTGGACAAACCAATCCTCAGAGTTGGGGAACATTGTCAGAGCAGAAGGCAGCAAGTTTTCTTCCAGGATAACCTTGTACGTGGCTTGATTCATGTGAAGAGCCAGGCTGAAGTTTGCAAAAGACCATAAGGATTGGACCATAGCGGACTGGAGTAAAGTCATCTTCTCTGAAGATTTTTATTTCCAGCTTTGTCCAACACCTGGTTGTCTGATGGTTAGACGGAGACCTGGAGAGGCCTACAAGCCACAATGTCTCGCACCCACTGTGAAATTTAGGGTCTTTACCCTAAAATATAAAGCGCCTTGAGGTGACTGTTGTTGTGATTTATCGCTATATAAATGAAATTGAATTGAATTGAATTGAAATTTGGTGGAGGATCTGTGATGATCTGGGGATGCTTCACTAAGGCTGGAGTCGGGCAGTTTCGTCTTTGCAAAGGACGCATGAATCAAGCCATGTACAAGGTTATCCTGGAAGAAAACAGATCAGCTCAAAGCTCAACAAGTTTATTGACAAAGACTGTTTTGGCACCGGAAAGGTTTGGAATAATAGGAACTCAGAGAAAGGGGTCCATCCACGGGGAGTGAGGATTCTGAGAGAGAGGAGAGGTGTGTTAGTCCAAGAAAGTCTTTTCACAGATATTTGAGAGAGATATTCCAGAGGTTGACTTATTGTGCAAAGGAGATTGCTCGGAGGGGAGCCACTGGTTTGATTCCCGGGAGGTGCTGAAGTCCTAGGAGGATGGACAGGCAGGTGAGTCAACAAGGTAAGCATTCCGAGAGGGAATTCCAACAGGAGCAGACCAGCTTGACGGAAACAGGTAAGGGCTCTAGTGAGTGAATAACTCTTCGGCCAACCCAGAAATGGTGGAAAACAGGGAAATAAGGGCGTTAGAATGGAAGAATTACAATTACAATGGACTGGAAGAGAAAGGTTTAATCTGTGAGACATGGAAAGTGGGGTGAATTCTCAGGGAGGACAGGATTTTCAACCGGACTGCAGTGGGACTGATGACAATTTCATAGGGACCAATGTATCATGGAGCTAACGTTTTGGAAATAGATGTCAATGGAACGTCTCTAGAGGAAAGCCAAACCTTTTGACCTGGGGAGTAGAGAGGGGTCGGGGTCGTCCGCCATGGGTTCCGGTCCATTCCACAGAGCGTTGCAGGGCAGCCTTGGTCTGTTCCCGACTTGATGGGACCTTTGCATATGATGTTGGCACAACCAGATCTTTTTCTAATACAGGGAACAGAGGTGGCTGGTACCCTTGTGAGACTTCAAAAGGAGAAAGTCCTGTTGCAGAGGAAGTAGAGAGCTACTCCTACTGCATGAACAAATCGTACAAGCTGCTACATATTCCCTTACATCCTTCTCTAACGAGGGCCACCAAAAGTAGAGTTTTAGAAAAGTGATAGTTCTGCTTACCCAAGGGTGGCAGGTGAACCTGGCAGCATGGGCCCAGTGAAGCACCAAATTTTGGAGATGTTAGTTTAGTTAACGGTGAGGCTACCAGACTGTAATTGTGGTTACAAAGGTTACCGAAGGCACATGGAACTCACACTTTTCAGCTTTGACATAAAGGCAGTTCTCAAGGAGTCTCTGTAGGACCTGACGTACATGACAGCGGTGTTCCCTTAGCTTTTTGGAGAAAATCAGGATGTCATCTAAACAAACAAAGACAAAGATGTTTAGAAAGTCTCTTAACACATCATCATTATAGAGCTTGGAAAACAGCTGGTACTGGTAAGGCCGAAGGGCATGACTAAATACTCGAAGTGGCCAAGGGGTGTGTTGAAGGCCATCTTCCATTCGTCACCTTCCCAGATTCTGACTAGACGGTAAACATTACGGAAGTCCAATTTAGTAACGATGGTGGAGCCGTGTAGTGGTTCGAAGGCAGAACTGATGAGTGGTAGTACCTGTTCTTTATGGTAATTTGGTATTAGCCTCTGTAATCAAGACATGGTCTTAGTGTCTTATCTATCTTAGCTACAAAGAAAAACCCTGCACCCACCAGGGAAGAGGATGGCCAGATGATCCTTGCCACTAATGACACTCTGATGCACTTTTCCATGGCCTCTCTCTCTGGCTGAGAGAGCTTATACAGGCAGCTGGTAGGTAACAGTGCTCCAGGTAGCAGATCTATTGCACAGTCATATGGCCGATGAGGAGGGAGAGAAAGTGCCTTGTCTTTATTGAATGCTTGCTGGAGATCATGATATTCCTTGGGAACAGAGGAAAGGTCAGGTGAGTATGGCATGGTCCAATCAGAAACTGCACTGGCTTGTGGAAGAGCTGACTGTCAACAGTTAAATAAACAAAACAAACTCCAACTTTCTATTTGTTTTTCAGTCGAATTAATATGTGGATTATGCTTCTCTAACCAGGGGTATCCGATGATAGGTGTATTGGGAGCAGTAAAAATGAAGAATGCATGTTACTCACGGTGATTGCCAGAAATGACGAGGTGAAGAGGCTCAGTCTGGGTAATGGTAGCCAGGATCTGTCTATTGAGAGCCAATATTGTGATAAGTGCTGTCAGTGGCTGAGTAGGAATGTTTAGCTGTTGAGCAAGAGCAAGTAAATTTTGTTCAACTCTAGAATCAACCAGGGCTTGAAGAGACAAGGAGTCTTGATTACAACAGTGCATAACAGGCAAAGTTAAACAGGGAGGACCAACTTTAGATGAACCACCCACCAGTATCCCCACATCTACTGGCGGGTGGAGCCTTTTGGCTGTACCGGGAGGCTGGCAATGAAATGCCCGGCTAGGCCACAGTAAAGGCATTCCCTGGCTTCCATTCGTCTCTGCTGCTCCTCTGGTGTTAGCCTAGCTCTACCGAGCTGCATTGGCTCAGCTATGTTTTCATCGGAAGAGTGCAACGAACCAATGCAGACGTGAACTGACTGGTGTCACTATGGAGGGACTACGAATCAATGACTACGAACCAATGGCTGGCGGGATCTGTAGTTCTTCTCCTCTCTTGAAGCCTATTATCTACCATGCCTTGAAAAAGTATTCATACCCCTTGAACTTTTCCAAGTTTGTCACATTACAACCACAAACTTAAATATATTTTATTGGGATATTATTATTATGTGATAGACCAACACAAAGTAGTGCATAATTGTAAAGTGGAAGGAAAATGATACATGGTGTTCAAAGTTTTTTATAAATAAAAATCTGAAAAGTGTGGCGTGCATTAGTATTCAGCCCCCTTTACTCTGGTACCCCTAAATAAAATCCAGTGCAACCAGTAGCCTTCAGAAGTCACCTAATTAGTAAATAGAGTCCACCTGTATGTACTTTAATCTCAGTATAAATATAGCTGTTCTGTGAAGGCCTCAGAGGTTTGTTAGAGAACATTAGTGAACAAACAGCATGATGAAGACCAAGGAACACATCAGACAAGTCAGGGATAAAGTTGTGGAGAAGTTTAAAGCAGGGTTAGGTTATAAAAACGTATCTCAAACTCTGAACATCTCACGGAGCACTGTTCAATCCATCATCTGAAAATGGAAAGAGTATGGCACAACTGCAAACCAATCAAGACATGGCCGTCCACCTAAACTGACAGGCCGGGCAAGGAGAGCATTAATCGGAGAAGCAGCCAGAAGGCCCATGGTAACTCTGGAGGAGTTGCAGAGATCCACAGCTCAGGTGGGAGAATCTGTCCATAGGATAACTATTAATATTGAACTCCACAAATCTGGCTTTTATGGAAGAGCGGCAAGAAGAAATCCATTGTTGAATGAAAGCTATGAGAAGTCCCATTTGCAGTTTGCCACAAACTATGTAGGGGACACAGCAAACATGTGGAAGGTGCTCTGGTCAGATGAGACCAAAATTGAACTTTTTGGCCTAGCGTTTTGCATGTGGCAGTGGTGCCACAGCCCAAATTTTGACCACGACTGTAGCTTCAGATTTCTCTTTTTGGTTGTTCTTGTTCTTCACACTATTCTGAGGAAATTCTATGATGGCATATTATAGCATTTTTTGTGACTCAACCACATAGCTTCACTTTGATACTTTTGATTGGATCAACCTTATCAGACTAAAGATGCCACCAGATAATGGCACACACACATAAGTGAAGAAGAGGTGCAACAGTCTGCATCTGATGCTCAAAAGCTATCACTTCATCCAAATTACCATTTTGTTTTTTTTCTGGAGAGGCCCATTTGATCACTATGTCTATCCACTGTCTCTGTGCCAATGATAACATTGATTCTGGGCTAAAATCACAAGTATTTCATTCTTGCTAAGTACTTCTGTATAATTGTGACTTTAATCTCAGAGAATTTGAGTTTTTTCCTAATAAATTTAAAACTTCAATCTTTAGGATTTCTCACAATATTACCACTTTCTTGGCTCCTGTTATGCCATTGTGAAACTCTTGGCTGTTTGGACAGTTGCACAAATAGGCTGATGTACAGGTCTTCCCAATAAAGTGCTATGTGAGTTTGGGTCATGAAACAAGACTTTAAGTATGTCTAGCACAAGCTGGTGCATCCTTTTTGACCAAAATAGATTTTTCCTCAAATTTTATTATAGTAAAACGAAATCTTAGCAGTATCTTCAGAATTATCATTCATATGCCTCATGGCTTTTGTCCTGTGCCAATGCAGGAAGTACTCTGCCCTATACGTAAATAAAGTTTAGTGTTTCCAACCAACAGGTATGATATCTTATCTGAACATAAGTCAGTCACATATTTTTAGGCTGCAGTTGATGCGTTATCAGTGGGTGTAATGGCAAAATGTTTTCTTTTTCTCAGGACAAAGTAGAGTCAAGTGGAGAATCATCAAATGAAGAATCTTCTTAATCAGGTCAGACTAACAACAAGGAAACAACAACTGAATGATAACGTTTTATTTCACTTAACTTAAACACAAGGAAGTAGGTTTGTAATACATTTTGTATAAAGTATGGCTTCTTAATTTTGTTTAAATTTTATTTTTCAGCCCTTCCATAAACGTTTTTATTGTTTTTAAAACCAGTAACATGCTCTGCTTATAGTGTATCCACCTCAGGTACCAAACACTTAATACCATACTAGAAAAAAATCATGTCAGAGCAGAACAGTGTATACATGTTAAGACACCCTCAGTAACCACAGTGCATATGATAGCTTTAGTTGGCTTTGATGATTCTATCAATCCAGTCCACAAACTTAGACACTCGAGTGTAGACGCTGGGTTTCATGGCACTGGCACATCCCAGACCCCACGATGTGACACCCTGCACGGCAAACTTGTTCTGCACATAACACACCAGAGGACCACCGCTGTCACCCTGCAGGGAGAAAACACACATGTAGCAGAAGGTATTTCACAGTTTAATTCATACATTAGCTGCTGATGGTATTTTAAGTTAACTGCTGCCAAAACCAGGCTAGAAAAGAGAAGGAAACAGGAAGGAACAACAGTTTTATGGGTGCCCCAGAAGACTTTGACTTTGATTTGTCTTTAGATGTGAGAGGGTGTCAAACTTTAGTCTTTTGGCGTCATAGACTTAAAGATTCTGTACAACATGCAGAACTTGCAGGGCCACTATTTGCAAGATTAAAATTATATTCCTTTAGAGATTATTTACAAGGATAATGTAAATTATTTATGATGCATTTGTTGACAAATGCAGCTCAAAGTGTTTATTTGGTTGCTCACCTATTGGTTGCTGACAATGTTTACATGTTTGAACACGGGATAATATTAGGGCTGCATGATTATTGTCAAAATGATAATCACGATTATTTTGATCAGTATAGAGATCATGATTATTTGTCACGATTATTCATTAATTTTAGTGACAAAAATGTTTTTATTGCTTTGTTGTGTAAAGATCAAAACAAAACATTGCTTTTCCATCTTCACATTTGTGTAAAACTTTGCATCAAAAAAATTTGTCCTCTAATTTGTCTACTTCTCTTGACATCTAAATTTAGTGCATCTCTTAGAAGAAAAATAATATATAGATAAATAAAAACTGTACACTGCACTGCTTTCACTGCTATATTCCTTTTAATTAAACTTTATAAATGAATCTTTGCAGACAAGTGAGATGTTTATTCACCTGGCATGAGTGCATCTCCTATAAGCAAAATATAAAGTTTTTCACTCCATTCATTGTACTTGCATGATGGATGTGAATAAAACGTGATGCAAAGTACTCGATAGCTGTGAGGTGCCTCTCTTTTCCCCCTGCAATGTTTTGTATACAGCGCAGGTTTTGACTGCGTGAGGTATTAACATATCTTTTGCCCAGTATGTTTAACATTTTCCTGAAGCCTAAGTGTTTAGTGGAAAGATGTCTTTGGCCAAATGGAATCTTTTTTGCGTCGGTGATTTCAGTGCATCTTTGTGAGCTCGACAGATGCGCAGACTGAACAGGCTCGCTTTTATGGACTTCCGAGTTGAACGATTCATGTTAGCAACCACTTTATTGTTTTTCTAGGCCTTCATGCATTCATTATACTGCAGTTTGTGATGTGTTTTCAGGTGGTTGAATACTGCTTTGTGGTGCAGACACAACTCAACAGCAGTTATTGCATTTGTTCTTGGTTAACATCACTTGGTTAAATCTGAAGTATTTCCAAACAACGGAAGATGATCCACTTTGAGGGACATGCTCTTTGCCTTCTGCTGTGCCAGACATTTGAATTTTGTTGTATATCTGTCTTTTAATGTAATGTTACTTGTCCAGACTAGTCTAGGAAACTTAAAGCTGCACAGTACAGAGAACAGCTGTGATTGGCACATGTAGGCAGGTGGTTAGGTGCTGATTTAGGGTGCACTTGATTTGCTTTTGCTTTGCATTTTGTTGGTGGATCACACATTTTAAATACTACACAATCATATATATTTAACTATGGGAAGGCAAAATTGTAAACAAGATTAAAAATTTTATTAACTGTGCAGCCCTATTGAACATATATGATTTTATTGGAACATCAAGACAAGGAAAATAATTGACTTAAGAAAGCTCTGACTAAGTTTTATGACCACCTTGCACCAGTCTGTTTGTTGCTGGACTGCACTGATGTGCAAATACTGCAAATAACTGTCCAGTGTGTGAAACACTGGAAGAATTTCCAGCATTTGAAACTGACTATTTCCTGCTGTGTGCTACATGTAAAAAAGGACAACTGTGGATAATATCCCACCCTGATTCTCCCCAAATTAACTTAGATTTATGTGTGAAAACCGCATCTATAATATTTGCTTTTTTGAGCTTCATTATATTCTTAATTTTCACAGTCATCTCTTTACTCCTCATACTGTCAGACAACTCCACCTTAATCACTGTTGAGCCATGTGTGAGCTCTTTTGCAATAACCAACATGTGCCTACACAAAAACTTTTAGTAGCCAAGAGTCCAGTTACTATAAACCCCTTGCAAACAGGTATACTCTCTTAAAATTGCTATTTCTCCCATACAGTTCTTTCTATATTGATGTAAACCTATTGAAATTAAAGCTAAGACTTGGCACTTTAATGTAGTGTTTCATGCTGAAGCACAGAAAATCCTTACTGTGTGAACTGTAGATATGGAAAATTCATATGCACAGATTTAAGAAGTTAAAACACATCTATCTAACTTTAAATATACTGACAGGCTTAATATTAAACTTTAATATTAAAAGCATGATCTAAACTACCTGTTATAAAAATTTGATTTTCCCTGGTTTTGGATCGTCTTATAGTTCTACTGGTAAATGATTTGATTTTGGTCATTTTATTTTAGTGGTCTGCAATTTTCTAACATCTCAAAACACCTTTTGGTTTGGTATTAATTTAATAGGTAGAAAATAAGGAACTATAATGAAGTTACTATTGCAAACATTATTACTATTACTAGACTCAATGTTAAACTGTAAACATTTTTGTATCTGCATCATTTTCACATCAAACTACAAATTTATTTCCTGGAAAACTGTAAAAAGATTTCAGGCCAGTAAAATGGAACAATACTGTTAACAAAACAAAAATATTGAAGCAGGTTTCACTTTTCCCTGTTTTTATAGTTTGGAGTTTTTCATACCTGGCAGCTATCAGTTCCTTCATCGATATTTCCAGCACACATCTCATGGTCTTTGACTCTGCTGTTCAGGAAGGATGGATAATTACAGATCTTGTTCTCAATCACAGGGAGACCAGCTTCCTTCAGGACGCCTTCGCCTCCTGTACCTGCCGAGACACCTCTGTGCAGTTACCTTCCTCATCATCATCATCATAAGTTGTGTTGTAAGGCAGTTACATTGAGGTTGTTTGCACGGTAGACACCATGCCAGACTCTTCCCTGACCCAGAGTGAGCACTCCACCCTTTTCCAGCTGAGGACTGTGGTCTCAGACTTGGGGGTGCTGATTCTCATCCCGGCCACTTCACACTTGGCTCAAACCGCCCTAGTGGAAGCTGGAGGTCACCGCCTGATGACTCCAGGAGAACCACAACATCTGCGAAGAGCAGAGACGTGATCCTGAGGCCATCAAAGCAGAAACTCTCCGTCCAACTCTTCACCGGGAATCAGTCTGACCGACTAACAGCAATGCGAACCAAGCTCTCACTACAGTTGTACAGGGACGGAATGGCCCGTAACAATGGGCCAGTCACCCCGTACTCATGATACCGCCTGTCGGTACCTGTCAGCTGCCCCTGGAGTCCCACAAGTCAACCAAGTTCAATAGGACTCCTTCAGCTTGACTGTGCCTTTCACCTCTGGTGTCCACTATCTGGTTCGGCGATTACAGTCACGATAGACACCAAACACCTTACGACCATAGCTCTGTATAGCAGCTTCTGCAACAGAAGTGCAGAGCATGGTCCACTTGGACTCAATGCCCCCAGCCTCTCTCGAAATGCTGTTGAAGATCTGCCAGATATGTGAATTGAAGATCTCGTAGCCCAGGGCGTCTGCCAGACACTCCCAATGGACCCTTATTACACATTTGGGTGTGCCAGATCTGTCCAGCATCCTCCCCCTCCACATGATTTAACTCAGTACCAGGTCATGATCAGTTGACAGCCCAGCTCCTCTCTTTACCTGAATGTGCAAGACATATGGCTGCAGGTCAGATGATATGATTACAAAATCGATTGTTGGCCTGTGACCTAGGGTTTCCTGGTGCCATGTGCACTTATGAACACCCTTATGCTTGAACATGGTGTTTGTTATGGACAAAGTTAACAGAAGACCAACAACAAAACACCACTTGGGTTCAGATCGGGCAGGCCGTTCCTCCCAATCACACCCCTCCAGATCACACTGTCATTGCCCATGTGAGCGTCAAAGTCCCCCAGCAGTACAACGGAGTCTCCAGCAGGGGTACCCCCAAGCACCCCACCCAGGGACTCCAAGAAAGCTGGGTCCTCTCACCAAGGGCAACTCCAGAGTGGTACAAAGTCCAGCCCCTCTCCAGGAGACTGGTTCCAGAGCCCAAGCTGTGCATTGTGGTGAGCCCGACTATATCTAGCCAGTACTTCTCGACCTCTAGTAGAAGCTCAGGCTCCTTCCCCACCAGAGAGGTGATGTTCCATGTTCCAAGAGCCAGATTCGTCAACCGGGGATCGGACCACCAGGACCTCTGCCCCTGACCGCTGCCCGATCCACAAAGCACCGAACCCCTACAGCACCTTCTGCGAGTGGTAGGCCCACAGGAGGTCATACAGGTCACAGAGATAGCTTAATATTTACACAGAATTTGTGTTACTATAGTAATTAGCCTGCTTATTTTGGTAGCTAAAAGACCACAGAAAAATTTTTAAATTATCAGTAAAACTTTAGTTAGAAATTGTCTTCAAGATAAAGGAGCTACTTTTGGCTGCTCCCTTATTCACAAGGGGTTGCCACAGTAGGTACTGTCGCATATTTGATTTGTCAGATTTTTATGCTGAATGCCCTTCCTTGATACAACCCTACAGGGATTTGTGTCTCCTCCCAGAAGACAAAAATCCCTTTGGCATTGCAATACAAAATACTTTCAAAAGTAAACAGAAGAATTAAATGCTGGTTAAGCTGGACAACTACACTAAAACTTTCTGGTAAAACACCACCACTGGGCGGTGAAAGGTTTTCATTACATCTTGCAGAGGATTTTTACAAAAAGTACTTTTAATATTAAATTTAAAGATACACTCCCTGATTTTGTCCCATATTAATCAGTTCTGTGTTAAATTTCTAAAGCTTGCAAATGAGTTTATCAAGTTTATTATCTGTAGTGTATCATGAGTTGTAAAGCAACAAATGTAATCAAGAATTTTGGTTTATACAACAAAAACATCTCAAATACCTCACACTGTAATTTTCTATTCTTTTTCTATTTTGAAACTGCTAAATCAAGAATGGAAACCCTGGAAAAGATCTGAAACTAGTTTTGATGCACCTTTGTCAAAAAACAAAAGAAATACAAAATGCAATAGAAGGAAATACAATGTGTAACGATAGGAGAATGAAAACAAAATGTGGAAGAATAAGAATAACATAACTGCACCAATTCAGTAGGTATTATCAACTCTACAGTCTACATGCATATCCTTCCGACTTGATACTTGATATCCTACCCAAGTTTATTAGACCCATGTAGCCAAATGTGGCTGGAAATAAACTTTGATTAAAGGCACCTACACACTATCATTACCCACCTTCAATCTGTAAAGACATCTATGTAAAAGTCAGTTTTTTGAAAACCTTATTCTAAAATTAAAATAATCCTCACAGAGGTAGACAAGAGCACACATATGTGACGTACCTAGAATCTCACCCCATCCGGTTACGTAACACTCTGTTCCACTGGGAACTATATAGTCCTTTTCTGGCAGACAGGCTGGTTGCACTTTGTCGTTTATTAGTGCAGGTCTGAAAACACACAGTTTGAAAGATAAGAGAAGGGGTGTAATTATTATAATGGCCTTCACAGGCCAAAGCTAGGTCGTCAAATGATTTATTTTTCTATACTGTCCAGAAATATAATAATATTTTATTAGTAGCATTTTCAGCTCATCATATACATCTGCACAGAGCTGACTGTGTAATGTCATTAATAGGTGAGCTGGGATAGTTAGACCCATACTGACCTCTCTAGTTTGAGCAGAGCAATGTCTGCTCCATTGGGTCCCAGCACCATTTTCTCAAGTCTAATCTCTTGTTTCGACAGCTCAGTGGCGCTCTCTCTGTGGATACCCAGGAATACCTTATAGGCTGAAGGCCATCTGGACCTATGGTGCATAACATATAGAAAACATACACACTAATTAATCAGCATTTGAGTTATTGCAGTTTTTATATTTTTAGGTGTTAATGGAGGCTCTGTTCTGACCTCTCGAGGCAGTGAGCAGCAGTCAGGACCCACTGAGGGTCGATCAGTGTTCCTCCACAAAAATGGATTCCTATACTGGTAGAAAGAGAAACATATTTATTTCAGAATGTACAGATGAGATGCAGCAGCTTGCTTTTAAAAACACAGATATAAAGAGGCAACAACAGCAGAAAGTGAATAGAAAATACAGAAATATCAGACAACAATCGTTAGAAATATTGTAACATATCACTGTTATCATGCAGTTTATTTACATAATTATAAATGAACTTGTCTTGGGGAAACCTGCAGTTAGCTGAGACTGAAGAAGTCACTTGGATGAGTGACGAAATGTTCCTCCCACTTAAAACGCTTCGTCCAGATGAACAGAATCAACTTTCTGGGGTATAAATAAACTTATTCTATTACTACAAAAAACAGAATGGAGGTTGCTGGCACAACTTCACCTACTTCCAAGGTGCATGGAGAAGAGCAAAAGTCTAAAGAGGTTGAAGCTCAAGCAACACTTCTGGTATACTGGATGCATATGAATTTTCTTTCTATTAGAAACATTTTTTCTACTCAAACACACATGCTATTTAAAGTGATGCAATATAGTTCTTGATGACCCTGATGAATGCCACAGGCCAAAAGTTGTTGGTCAGGTAATAAAGATGTTCTTTATACCATAAGTGTTGCAGGAGCTTCAACCTCTTATAACTACAAAAAAAACCCAAAAAAAAAACAAAAAAAAAAAAAGGAAATCATGGTATTTTACAAATATAAGTCATTTTGGTGTTGTATACTCACTTGGTCCGGAGGCTGATTTGCCAGGGCCATGAGTGAGGCTTTGACACACAGCCGCCGACAATACGACTTAAACAGTGTTTTGGACTGATATCTGGTGTTCCACACTTCAGTTCAACTATAAAGTAATAGTTCATAGTCAGTTCTCACAAGAGGAGTGAAACAAAAACTGACTTATTTTAAAGTGGTGTTATTTAACAAAAAGAAGACTTTACAGTCTTGTTAGCCACAGGAAAATGAAACTGTTGAATGCACAATATTTCTTGATTACTGAACAATGATTCAGTCCAATGGCAGCACAGTATTGTAGTAGTTAGCACTGTTGCCTCACTTGTTTTTTTTTGCATATTAGTCACACTTACATGTTTCAGATCGTCAGCCAAATTTTAATATTAGACAAACATAATGGTAAATGGTAAATGGACTGGTACTTATATAGCGCTTTTCTACTCAGTTTCTGTGTACTCAAAGCGCTTTAACTACATGCCACATTCACCCAGTCACACGTACATTCATACAGCACTTTTATCTACACTTAAGTGCTTACTAACATTCACACACACTCACACTCCGATGAATGCATCGGGGGCAACGTGGGGTTCAGTATCTTGCCCAAGGATACTTTGGCATGCAGACTAGGGGAGCCAGGGATCGAACCACTGACCTTCCGATTAGTAGGAGTAAATACAAAATGCAGTTTTTGAATGATTTTATTTATTAAGGGAAAAAAGATATCCAAACCTACCTGGCCTTCTGTGAAAAAATAATTCCCCCTAAGCCTAATAACTGGTTGTGCCACCCTTGGAAGCAAGAACTGCAATCAAGCGTTTGTGATAACTAGCAATGAGCCTTTCACAAAATTCCTTTCGCTGGAAGGAATTTTGGCCCACTCTTCTTTGCAGAATTGTTTTAATTCGGCCATATTGGAGGGTTTTGAGCATGAACGGCCTGTTTAAGGTGATACCACAGCATCTCAGTTGGATTTAACTCTAGACTTTGACTAGGCCACTCCAAAACCTTCATTTTGTTTGTTTTGTGCCATTTCGAGGTGAACTTGCTTGTGTGTCCATTGTCGTGCCCTGAAGGTCAAGCGCATAACCCAAGTGTGCACTTGAGCTTCAGGGCACGAACATTCTCCTTCAGGATTTTCTGGTAGAGAGCAGAATTAATGGTTCCATCAATTGAGGCAAGTCGTCCAGGTCCTGAAGCAGCAAAGCCACCCCAGACCATCACACTACCCCCACGTTTGACTGCTGGTATGTTGCTTATTTTTATGAAATGCTATTAGTTTTACACCAGATGTAACAGGATGCAAACCTTCCAAAAAGTTCAACTTTTGCCTCATCAGTCCACAGAATATTTTCCCAAAAGTCTTGGGGATCATCAA
>VUQI01055700.1:9341-23060 GCA_015106735.1 Paratilapia polleni | reverse complement strand
GGGACCAACACAATATTAGGCAGGTGGTCATAATGTTGGAAACCTTCAGTGCAGCAGAATTTTTTTGTAGCCTTCCCCAGATCTGGGCTTTGCAACAACCCTGTAGAAACATCTCAGCAACGATCAAGAGAAATGGGAGGCACCAGAGCAAAATTTCAAGCGTTTTTGCAAAAGGTCTGAATACTTATGTAAATGTGATATTTCAGTTTTTTTCTTTTTAATAAATTTACAAAAAAATCCTACAATTCTAATGCTGGTTCTGATAGAAACATGTCAGAATACACAGTGCATCGCAGTTTGGTGTGTATGGTCAGCAAAAGGGGGACTAACACAGTATTAGGCAGGTGGTCATAATGTTATGCCTGATCGTGTATATATCATATAAGCACAGGAGCAGCAGTGCAACAGTACCGTGTCCATCCTGATATATAAAAATATTCTCAGTGCCTTTTCTTGTCATACAAGGTGAGGAAAGTGAGGGAGCAAAAATTAGCTGCTTTTTAGTGGTGGTTTTATGATTTGGAAAGCAGCTAGCATCTGCTGCTTCAGTCTCAGGTACATCACATTTAGTCCAAATGGAGCTTTTATGCAGAACTATTTCTATGTCACTGCAAAAATATGACAACTTTTCTTCAGTCCTATTCGGTCATCATCAACTGCTGCTGAGAATCTTTAAGGATGTTATCAATCTGAAAGATGCAGCTCAGTTCAGTATAACTGAGTCCGTCTCCCAATTCTGGATAATTTAATATTCAAACAAATAATTAATAATTATTTCTGTCCACTTTTAAGGAGTTAAATATATCAGAAATCTGCCGCTGGTCTGCCAGTGTTTAGAAATCAAACTGTAGACCTTTGTCCATTGCAGCTTCATTGTTTGCAGATACATACTGCAGTAAGTTTTTATAGCTCAGAGATGCTCTTAAATAGTTTATTGTTGTTGTTAAGTAAACCATCAAGCTTAAAGGCTCTCGGGCAAACCCAACCGCGTGCGAAATAAGAAAAAAAGCTAAATTTAAAGCCTCATTGCCTGAAATTAATCACCCCATGAAGTGATTTTGAAAATGTCAGACAACATTTAGGCCACTAACACTAAATATTTCCATGATTACAGATTTGTAGGAAACCGCCACCACCCTGAAAAAATAAGGGCAAGAGAGGTGTTAAGGAAAGGGGAGCGTGACAGAGACTTGATTATACTGAAAATGGATTACTCCAGCCTTAGATTCCTGCAAGGCAAGCCGATCCTTTCCCAGGCTATTGTGTGTTTGCCTGTGTGCGTGCTCGACTATATGCATTAATCCTCTCACCGCTCCGACAGGGAAGGCCAGGATGGCCATCATCCAGTCTCGCAGGCCAATCAGCTTCCTCAGCTGCCGCTCCTGCTCCCTGCTGTCGCCTCCCTTAGTCAGCAGACTGGACACATCGATCAGGACACACAATCCGAAAAACACAGCCTGGATCACCTGCAGAGAGAAACGGAGGAGTTCAGTGAGCTCTTCAACAGCAGAAACACTTTCTCACGACAAAGAGATGAAGAGAGGAGGAGAAAAAAGCGCTTAGACGGTAGATTTTTCAGAAGAAGAAAGAGGGAGTGCCGAGAGAGGACAACCTGAACTGCAGACAAAGCAATCGTTACATCTTCCTCAACCTGCCCTCTCTCACTTCTCCAGTCAAATTTGAAAAAAGTGGTAGAAAAAAAAATCATGTTGTGCCTTTGTCCAAAAAAGCATTGAACCTTTTTTTCCCCTCACAGGTTATACTTTTACTGCACATGCACAAAGTTACACATCATTATTATTTCAGTCTTTTTTATTTCAGTGTTTTTCTTCTCCACATGTAAACGCAAAAATGTTTATGCTAGACTTTGAGCTGGGGTGAGTTTCTCCAAATCTTCACCCTTTTTTCAAAAGCTCCATTTTCAGTGACGTCATTTACATGTGGACTAAAGGCCAAAATGCAGGGTCTCAGACAGTGGATGAACTAAGGAGCTGCACCAAGGCCCCATATAAGATAAATACGGATTATTTTGAACTGTAAATCATACAAAGCAACTCTAGTAGAATCTAAAAATAAAAATATAGAGCTGGAATTGAGCAGAATAGGTCCAGCTTAAATAGCTTAAGTTTTTAATGGTTTAGTCTTTTTTATCTAAACTTAATGCAGAGATCCAGTGAACACAAAATCATTTGCTGCTTTCAAAAGGGAGGAAGGATATTTCCATTTTATTGCCCGTCACTTAGCAACAGTGTTCTCAAACTTGAACCACTTAAATGCCAAAGATATCCTGCACTTGAGTTCCCATGTTAAACAGAGCCTTATTTAAAAGGCACTATACTGCAGCTACTGTTTACTGAGCAAAGAAAATGATAAAATATACATGACAAGTGGTTGTGTCATAATGAGATCTGAGGACCCTGAAAAGCTTTCATTTTAAACAGATACAGTGAGGAAACTAGCAATTCTATATGCTTATTATGTTTGTTGATTACCTAAATCTTAACAATATGGCCTGTGTGCAAAAAAAAAAAAAAAGATTCCTTACGAGATACACAATATTTCAATTAAACCACACATGGGCTTCTTTCAACATGCACCAAAAATATTTCACATTTCAAATGTTCGATTTCTGAAGAAGCTGCATTAAGTGGACTCTGGTGAGAGAGAAAAACAGCTCCGTATATTTTACCCTCCATCTTTGTGTAATGAAACACTCCCATCGATATGTTCACGATGATGGATGTGACCTTCTTTTCCAGAGGAAGATGGAGAGGATGCACAAACCATCTCTCCTCCTCTGCTCCCATCTCCTCTCCGCCACCCTCCCTCTGGGACTATCAAGTGTCACCAGTGAGTGTGCAGACAGCTGATCATTACAGGCATTTTGGCTTTGAAGCAGAGCTATGTGTGCTTCTGTATATACGTGATTCTGCTGTTGAATAATTACATTTTACGTGGGCAGCTTAAATAAATGTGTCCACTCACTGAAATTTGTGTGGACAGTAAATACAAATCTTAGACAGCTACCATGTCTGAAGTAGCTTGCCCGCTAAATAAATGACTTTCTACAAGAACTCAGCTAGCATTGTGGCTATGAGCATTAACAGCACACACACAAGTATTTCTGAAATTAATCAAACAATTATGTCTTTATTTCTGTATCAGTGTTGCAGCAGTGTTTCGAGGCTTTTGTGATGTTCATGAGAAACTGACAGACACACACACACAAACACAAGAGCCAGATGTTGCAGCACAGCATGTTTCCTGGCTGCTGGTGTGTACAGGTCTTTAATGGCACAGTTAACTGGGGGAGAGGTCTAATGTGGAAAATATGACACAGCTATTTCTCAAGCTCACAAAGACACACAGGTATGCTCTTCAGAGAAGACTATTTTGCCTTTAAAAGGGCCTAAACTGCTAAGAAAACCAAGCTAATAATCGATCAGATATATGATTAGTTAAGGATTATTATTATTACTATTATTATTACTATTATAATAAGTAAATAATGAGAGCTGCACCAACTGATCAGCCAGATAATCCTGCTTTCAGCTGATTGGCTATGAGTGGTGACAGGCCGACTGAACTCAGATATATTCATTTCTGTGCTGACCGAATTGCCCTGTTGTGCTGCTTGACGTGCACCTTTCCACAGATGTAACTATGGAGACATGCATACATATGTAATGGCTTTGTGATTATGTCTGGCTTCTTCACAATGCTAATGCCCTAGCTAGTAATCTGTGAGTGGAAAATTCCTACCGGCCAAAATCAATCAGATTTTTTAAAGACAGAAACCAGAACCAGCGAGGAAATTGCTATCAGAGCATTTTTATATATAATACCAATATTACATTAACTTGTTGATAATGTTGTAGTTTTTGGAAGTTACACGCTACAAAAAGAAAGAAACATGTTGTTGTTCTTCAATCACTGGATGAACAAATGCATACTAAAAAGAAGAGTGAAGAGTAGAAAACATCCCTGCGCCAAAACATTAATTCGCACACAACAGGAAGAACTCAAACAGTACACACAAAAATAAAAATTACAAAAAAGAAAAGAAAACAAAACAGCTTAAAAAATGTCAGTTTCTTCTTCAAACAGAAGGCAACCTCTGGCTAAATATTTCTCTAAAATGGTTAGCTTTTCATAGCAAGTTCACACCAGCTTAAAGTTTAAATACTGTGTTTGTGAATGACTGCCTAACAGAATCGGTCTCTAATAGTCCCTCTTTGTTAGTGCATGTGTGTGCTTGCATTGTTTGGGATGAATGGGAGCTGTGTGCGCTTGCATTTTTGCTTCTCATTGCAGCATAAATTCCTTAATTTAATTACACTTCAGAATCAAGAAAACTGATTATAAAGACTAATGTGTGGCCTGTTGCTGCCTCTCAACTGATACATTAAGCTGCTTTTAAAAGTACAGTAAAGAGCACTGACACAAAATGCTTTTTGTGCACGCTGCATGCCCTCACACCAACACATCTAAGCTACTGTGTGTTGCCGCTCAAAGTTTATATGCTGAAATATTACCAGTACAAGAACGTCAGCTTCAGTTACTGCAGTTTGAAGTTGCAGCAAATGATTGCTTTTGCTTTGTTGGTCTGGCAGCGTCTGTATAAATATAAAGTACATTATACATAATTAACAACATATTGTGAATAATAAGTTTGATAACAATAATAAGCAGATGTAACAGAAAAAGCGGAATAAGTGCGAGAGCACATTCTGACCAGTGACTCAGACAACTTCTCTTATATTTAATTTTAACAGAAACATAATGAAACAAACAGCAGCACACTGTGACCGGTCACCACAGGAAATAAAACTCAGCTGACAGACAGCTGATCTCAGTGGGAGAACTGATTTTATTAGACCCGCTACTGTAAGTAAATAGTGGCTGATGATTAACGTCTGGCAGCCCTCATGACGTCTGGCTGTGCTTCGTGTCATAAAACTGATCAGATATCTTTTAATATATTTAATATGGGTACAAGGTAATCACAGGCAAATATCCATCTATACAACACAATACACCCCCAGTTACGGTGCTAATACGAAGCTTAAAGACAAAACAAAGGAGCATGAGTGCTTCCTTGTTGGTGAATCTCAAAAACTTCGAAACTAAGGTGAGTGAGTAAAAAAAATAAATAAATAAAAAGATTTTAATGATGAAAGATTCTAATGCATAAAATATGTGACCCAGGGCTTTTATGATGTGATCGGATTTTCACTACAAGGTAAGACTTTGTGGTTTAGTTATGCTACTTTCTGTTTAATATGTGTTTTAGATTAATGAAATACAAACATGTGTAGTCATGTGAAGAGCCAGTAACTGCACAAAAGTGTACAAAAGACAACAAGCAGTGGATTATTTGTAACCCAAATGTATTATAAATATAATATCAATAGTAAAGTATTTTTTTTTTTTAAATATCACTGTTGTTGTTGTTGGGTATATTGCAACACCACTAATATGTACAAATAACATAATCTACACCTGGCACGCTTTTCAATGCAGCCAGCACATTCAGACACCATCAGAGAAATGGAAAGGAGTGCATGTCTGAAACACAGACTGTACATCAAAGATGAAAGCAGATGTCAACCATTGGTTAGAGAAGTCCTGTTGTGAAGCCTCATGCTGTGCATTTTCACCATCAACATCTGTGAGACCAGGGTTGCAGGGCTGATCTGACTCTCAAACCGAGGGACGCTGAGCGCTCATTACGTGCATCTCCTAGAAGCAACATGTAAAGTCTTTCACTCCATCTTTTGTACTTGCGGGATGGATGTGAATAAAATTCGCAGTAAAGTACTCCACAGCTGGGTATCCCTCTGATTTTCCCCTGCAACATTTTGCATACAGCGCAGGTTTTGCCACTTTAGAAAAATAATTGCGAAAGGTGATAACATATCTTTTGTCCAGTATGTTGACCAAGCCTTCGTTACTCACTATGTTTATTGGACACATATCTTTGGCCAAACTGAATGCAACTGCACTGGTGATTTCATTGTGTCTTTGTGAGCTAGATGGATATACAGACAGGCTGTAAAGGCTCGCTTTTATGGACATCTGAGTTGATGTTGATTCACGTTAGCAACCACTGCATTGTTTTTCTTGGCCTTCATGCACTCATCATACTGCAGTTTGTGGTGTGTTTTCAGGTAAGTCAGTTGCGTTGCTTTGCAGTGCAGACACAGCTCTACAGCACTCTTTGCATATGATTTGTTCTTCGTTAGCGTCACTTGCGCTACATCTTAAATATTTCCAAACAATGGATGATGATCCGCTTTCAGGGGCAAGCTCTTCGCCTTCTGCTGTTCCAGCATTTGATTTTTGTTTATATCTGTATTTTAACGTAGTGTTACTCATCCATACTAGTCCAGGAAACTTCAAGCAGCACAGTGGAGGAAACAGATGTGATTGGCTCATGCAGGCACATCGACATGCAGTGATTTAGGGAGCACTTGATTTGCTTTTGCTTTGCATTTTATTGGCAGAGCATGCATTTTCAATATCGCTCGATCATGTTCATTTAATTGTGGGAAGCCAAAATCGTGATAGAGATTAAAATTTGATTAATTGAGCAGCCCTAGTCCATAGCCAGCATTTTTTGTGCACCTCTCTCAAGCGCTTAAAGCTCAAGCTGCAAAAACCATGCTCTTAAAAGTTTTCTCCTCTGCTGTTATTGACAGGGTTGGCACAAGTCTGGCCCCTTCTTCATTTTGATTGGTCATTGAGACAGAAGTGACATTGAAGAGAGCAGTTCCCAAGTTTAAACAGTTTTTAACACTCATCTCAAGGCTTTGTAACGGCCCTTCGCAAACCAGTAGGTGACATCACAATGGTACGTCCATATAATATATACAGTCTATGGTCTGAAAAGGGCTTCAGTGTATCCCGCTCTCTCAATACAGCCAAGCTCTGGATCGCAACTTGTGTCAAACTTTGCATTCTTCCTCAGCAAGCATCAACAGATACAACAATTAACTGAGAAATGGACTCACAGTTTATTATACTGATTTAAAAAAAATCATTATTAGCAGAATTACTATGGATTTTGTTTCTCTGCCAATACTACAAGAAGACAACACAAAAAAATACACAGGCCTATCATTTCTGACTCTCTTCCTCCTGATCATTTTCCTACAGTCCCCAAATGCAAGCTTTCACATTCTTCAGTGCACCCGCGGCGCGCTCCCGCATGGGGAAGCCTTTAAGACAGGAGAGCATTCTGCACTACAACACACCTGTTCCGGTTCACCTCTCCAGCTAACCACGTTGCGAGCTTCAAACGCGACTCCAGACCCTGTTTAGTAAAATTCAGTGCAATTTACCACCCCCTTTCCCTTTAACGACGAATCAAAGAGCCAAACAATGAGAGCAGGGAAGCGGAATTTTAAATTTAATCACAACATGAAGCGCACAGACTCTGCACGCGCGCGTGCGTCGCCTCGAGCTGCGCTTTAACTTCACCGGGGTCTTTAGGGTTGAGATAAGATTAAACGTTGAATCTCACCAGGTCGATGAAGGTGAGAAACTTCCAGCTGCCTCCGTAGGTCTGGTGTGCCGGCATGTCTAACGCTTTGTAGTGGCAGAGGATGGAGAAGTAAGACAGCAGGATGGCGACCCGGAGAACCTGCGAGGGGATCAGCGCCATGATGCTAGCTTTGTGTCTCTGTATACCTGTCTGCCTTTACCTGCGCCTATTTCCGTCTCTCTAATGTGTCTATTTATCCAAATTTTTACCTGACTTAACCTCCCTGTCTGTCCGCGCCTTTCCTGCCCCTCACTGCCTGTCTACTGCTTCCGTGTTATGATGATGACACGCAAGGGGGAGGGATGTAATTTTCTCAGTCTGTACCGTTATACCACGATTTACAGTATATTACCGTTTTGTTTGTTTGTTTTTTTCCTTTTTTTTTAAATGAAACGGGCACTTTATTACATAGAATAAAATTTTACTTTATGTTTTATTATTGTCATTTATATATTATATGGCAGTAAGTTGATATATATTATTTCTATTACATAAGATAAGTTGTACTTTCTCCCCAAATCAGTAAAGTTAAGTAATAATATATAAGAAAGCAAAATCTCTCAAATTCAAAAAAGAAAAATGTAACATAATTAAAAATGGCTTATTACATGTCATTAAAATTGTATAGCAAATATCAGATGACATTATAACTAGCTTAGTATAACAGAGTGTTAAGTTTTAAGACAGTGTAGGGTTGAAATGAAATGTGAGACATGAGAAAACAGATGATTCTCTGCCTACAGATGTGATATACAATACTCTGCAAAAGTCTTGAGCCACCCCTCATATCTTTATAGTTTGCTTCCAATGATCCAGACTTTCTTGTAATCTTTTTAAAGTGGTCCTGATAGTTCTCCAGGATTTCACTCCTTCAAAGTTTTCCTTTGGACATTGGCTACTTTTTCACTCATTTTCAGTCCAGTCCTTGTACATAACCATTTTTAGATGACTTTTTAGTATCAACAAGGGGATTTCCAAAGAGCTATTAGAAGAAAACTGAATATCTCGACATGGTGTGCAGTGTGTCCTTAAAAAATCAGTGGAGGGCAAAAGACGAAGTGGCAGGCATAAAAATGTCCTTAAGAAATTAGGAAAAATTCAGCAAAGACCTGACACAAGACCAAGAGATGCATCTGGCTCTTCAGTTGATCCATCTACTATTTGCTGAAGCCTCATCAGAAATGGTCTCAGTGGAAGGGTGGCTGTCAAGAAGCCATTCTTAAGGAAGGGAAACAAGGAGAAAAGGCTGAGGTATGCCAAATTACACAAGAAATGGACTGAAAATCAGTGGCAACAGGTCTTATGGAGTGATGAATTTGAAAATTTTGGTTCAAATCATTGTCATTAGGTACGGAGGAAGTCAGGAGGGAGGGAGGAACAACCAGTGTTGGGGTTGTTACTCAAAAAAAGTAATGTATTACACATTATTTGTTGCTTTTCTTAAAAGTAATGCAGTGCATTACTTACTTACTCCCCAGAGAAAGTAATTCATTACACTACTCGTTACATTGCTTTCGTGTTACTCTGTAACATGATCTGAAATGCATTGTCACATGATTATCAGTTAACAGTATAAACCTTAGGCTACAGTTCCACACGCCTACATAAAGTCCTATCCTAATGAGGACACACATACAATCTTTCTTTCAGTGTTTAAGTTTGAACACAAACCTGACAACACTAAGCAATGCTGAAAACCAGTCCAAAGTGATCGCCACAGTGATTCTACTGTAGAAACATGATCAGGTAGAAAAGGAGGCTACAATGCCACAAGCCTGACTGCTCATCACATCACTTGATGAAGATCAGGCTCGGACTCCTGGGCTGGGGTTGGCATACACTCAGCCATAACATCACTCTGAGCTGTTCGCTAGCTTTGTGTTAGCATGCTGTCTGTGTAGATGTTTGCAAAAAGCCGAAGTTGTGTTAGCAGTATAATGCAGTTGTTTCTGTACTTGACGCAGGTTGCACTTTACTATCGTGCTCTTCTCCTTTCGTGCAGTAAAAATAAAAGTAATGTTCATATCTCCACTCCTCTAAAGTTGTAGATCCCTCCAGCATGTCTGCAGCCATCTGTAAAACACGGTGGAGGCTCTGTCATGGTTTGGGGCTGCATTTCAGCCAGTGGTGTTGGGGATCTTGTCAAAACTGATGAAATTATGAATACAGAAAAGTACCATCAGATTTTGATCCACCATTCAATACCATCTGGAAAGCATCTGGTTGGCAGTGGCTTCATTTTTCAGCATCACAATGAACCCAAACACACAGTCAGTGCAGTAAAAGCATACCTGGATAGAAAAATGCACAATGGTACACTATCAGTCATGGACTGGCCTCACCAGAGCCTGGACGTCAACATTATTGAAGCAGTGTGGGATCATCTTGACAAAGGATGAAACAAAAGTCAGCCAGCATCCAAGGAAGAGCTTTGGTATGTCTTTCAAGAAGCCTGGAGAACTATGAATTACTGCACCTGTTTCCCATTTTCCTAGCAAAGAGGTGGTGTTCCTGTGGGTGGCTCAAGACTTTTGCACAGTACTGTACATAAATATACAAAAAGGTAAATGAAGTGAATATAATAATTAAGCAATAAAAGATTTAATGTGATATATCTAAATAAATACTTTGAAGTAAAACTCATTCTTTATTACATTTCTTGGAGTTCAATTTTATGGTGTCACACTTTCAGTTTAATCTGCTTGAGATGAAGTGTTGACGTAGTAACCCTATTTCCGTGTCCAAGCTACTACTGAGCTGGATGCATGGACAATATATAATTGACGAAAGTAGTTTCTGGTCCTAAAAAGTGAGGCCAATGCGGAAATGCCTGAAACCTGAATTCTGATTGCAAAAAGAAGTGAGATTGTTTAAAAGTCAATGATGAAACAACCCTCGGCTCCCTTGATCTGTGGTCTCAGTAAAGTGGCCTGATGAGTTCACAATTTTATTCGATAGTTTGTATTGTACTGTTACAATCGGAGATTACGATATGATGTTTATTTTTTTTTTAAAGTGTGGTAGTTATTAGAGTCAGAAAGCAGGATAAACCAGAGAATTTTCAGTTACAAGTCGTTAGCCAATGAGTGTGAGGTGTCTTCAGTTTCACAGTCAGATCCACCGATTGCTCACCATGTCCAGTATCAAAACACCCAGATGGCGACAGCAAAAACACTCAAGGCTCAAGGGCCCTCTCAGTCAGTATACATTGCCAGTGCCACTGGAGCTCTCATTGCTACACAGCTAGCTAGATTTTTATAAGGCACTGATGACACAAGTGTTGTGGCCTTGTTAAATTGCCATCTTTTAGTATTAAGTCTAGTCAGAAGTTTGACAATCCACAAAATGTGGCAGCTAGCACATCAATCATAGTCAAATCCTGCAACTGTCATTTCTGATGGGTGCACAACTGCCTTGTCAATTTGAGACAACATGACCCTGTCGAAATTCACACACTGGTTTTTGCTAGATACATTGTGTATGTATTTTCATGTTAAAATTACACTAAATTACATGTTACATTAAAGCTATTCAGTGGAGCTTTTGACCACTAGTAGTAGGGGATAGTTTTTCTATGAGTGGGCCAGCAGTTGGTCTATAACATGCATGTACAGGTGATGAACTACGTGTCATTTGTTTATATCAATCCAGGCAGAACTGAATGTAATTTATATGAATGTGTGGGCTGCTTTTAAACTGTATTACTATGGTTACACAGTAAAGGCTCTTTTCTGGTATTCTATCATTTGTTCTTTCTGTATTTCCAAGTTTTTACCAGTAATTATTTTTTCCTTTTTTACACTAAAGGTTTACTAAAAAGAATGAGTGTAAACGTGTATCACCTATTTTGATGATGGAGGGAAAGCCTGTGTACTCTTAATAAAGCAGTCCCTGAAATAAAAATCAAGTGATTTAAACTATGTACAGTATCTAAGGAGCCTCTGCAGGCGAGCAGAGAGGTGATGCTGTTGCTATGGTGATGCTGAACAGCTACTCAGGCAGAAGTGCCGTCTCTGCACTTACAGCTTTCCGGATGGATGGGCACATGGACAGATAGACCTTACACAAGTCTCTTGTGATTGTCATGTAATGTGTTTCAGTGTGTTTAACGCAACATAAGTCAAGCCTGTGACTGAGCAGCCTCCTCTACCTGCCAAAATACAGTGGAGACTACATGCTTTCATGCCTTTAAGTGTCCCTTTTTAGTTAGTTCTGCCAATGGCCAATGCCATGGTGGAGCTGTGTTTCAGAGCCATCTGTTTGTCTGTTCATTTGTTTGTCTGCCAGCAAGACTGCACAAACTCTACCAAATTGAATGTTATAAGAACTTAGTGGATTGGTGGAGCATCTGCCAATGGTCCATTAAATTTAGTGTGGATTTGCTTCTTTTTGAGCTCTGGTGGAGGATACAGTTTCCTGGTGCAGTTACAATGTGACAAACTCAGTGGTCGTGATGAACCTACAGAGGTTTGTCAACTGGATGTGCAGCCCATTCCAGAATACTGAAGTATTCAGTACTACAGTACCTTACAGTATATAGCACCTTGAGATAACTCTTGTTGTGATTTGGTACTATATAAATAAACCTGAATTAAACTGAACTGAAAAAAACTGCTTTGAGTTATACACTCAAAAGGTATTTCGGCTGCTATATTTTAAATCCATTGTAAATTTCCATTCATTTGGATTACATTCAACAATGCAATGAACTTAACCAGACGCATACTTGTCAGTCAACCATAAATGAAACAACTAAACCCAAAGTGTTTTAAATATATAACAGCTATAGACTACATATAATATTTACATGATCTATATAATATTTATATAGTCTATGATAACCAGTGGCCAAGGAATGACCAGAGATGGCCAGACTTTTATCCCACCATGATGTGGATAGAAATCTGGCCACCCCTGTGATTACAGCACACACACCAGTGGTGGTTAAGTGGCTAAGCTGATGCTCATAGAACATACAGTAACTATTTTCCTATCTGAACTTTTTGTGTAAATATTTCTGTATAGGTATTGTTTCTGCCTACATATATTGCAATAGTGCAACCACACATTAAAGTTTAAGTTATTCAGTTCAGCTTTATTTATGTAGCCCCACTTCACAACAATAGCTGTCTCACTGTGCTTTATAGGGTAAGGTAAAGACCTAGAGAGTAGAGAGAGAACCCCAACAATCACATCATCCTGTATAAACAAGCATTTGGCGACAGTGGGGAGGAAGAACTCCTCTGATTCCCTCTCAGAAACAGGCTCAGGAGGACAGCTATCCATTGTGATCAGCTGGGGAGTGAGGAGTAAGAAAAGTGAGAAAGGAGGAGCACAGAGAGACCACAAGCAACAAACAGGAGAAAACACAACATACAGGAGAGAGTAGACAAAAGTTAATGGCATGCGAACGTGGTAGATAAATGCATGGGGAGTAAAAAGAGGGGAGGGGAGGAGAAGTGATGAGTGCATCATGAGAGATTCCCCAGGAGCATGATCCTATAACCTATGTTATCATATTGGTTTTATCAAAAAAAACTTTCAGATTTAGTCATTAATGAGCTACATAAAAAGGTTATATACAAGCCCTCATGGTGTACTTCTACAAGGCAGTCAGATTGAGTGACAAAAAAGGAATACAGGGCCTTGCTTTGAGCCTGACCACCCAAATAAAAACGCTTCACTTGAAACCCCATTTTACCACCAAATGTTATCCACTTTTCAGGATTATAGTTACATAATACCCCACCATAGTTTGGATAGAAACAGGGCCACTTACTATATATGGAAATCATACCTGTCATTTCCGTTCCTTTAACTCTCTGTCCTGTTTGGACTCTGTCTCTGGCTTTTACTGATTGATGTCTGCACTGACAATTTTGTAAAAGCCTGGCCATTGTAGCTGCCAGTTGCTCTCCATGAACCCAGGAAGAGGAACAAAGAGTTCTGGCTCAGTCCATTTAATTTTGTACTTCCATTACGTTGGAGAACTCATAAGAGATGGGTCAAAATCAATACATCCCTACTCCCTAATACAGGTCAGGCTCAAAACAACAAGTTTCCTTCCCATAACACAATAAAATTCAACACATTAGTTTACACTGTAAAACCCTTCATGGTAAATCTGTCAATCTCAGTCAATCAATTACATACTTCCTGTTACATACCCCCCC
>VUQI01055698.1:0-25041 GCA_015106735.1 Paratilapia polleni | reverse complement strand
AATTAGGTGACTTCTGAAGGGAATTGGTTGCACTGGATTTTATTTAGGGGTATCAGAGTAAAGGGGGCAGAATACTAATGTATACCACACTTTTCAGATTTTTATTTGTAAAAGATTTTGAACACCATGTATCATTTTCCTTCCACTTCACAATTATGCGCTACTTTGTGTTGGTCTATCACATAAAATCCCAATAAAATACGTTTGTGGTTGTAACGTGACAAAATGTGGAAAGGTTCAAGGGGTATGAATACTTTTTCAAGGCACTGTATATATTTGCAAAAGACAGCTGATGAAACATTAAATCATCACCTATGGACGTTAATCATATCTATGGCAGTCTCTAAGAAGCATTACCATATACTTAGATTATTTGCATCGTGTTTACAGTTTTAGGGGTTATGCCCTTTATTTGAACACCAGTGTATGTGTGTGAACATGAACGGCTGTGTGTGACGCACTGCATTCTGCTATGCATTGACATGTGTTCACATGGGTTAGACCTGCACAATATGGCCTAAAGTTTTTTACTCACTGGATTCAGACGTAAATCGAAGCAACATGTGAGATGTCACAAGCACTGTGATCAAAATCAAAAAATATGTATTCATTTGTTATTTATATAATTCATTTATATATGTATTAATGATATTTATAGTAATAACCAATTTAGTTGGTAAACTATTTTCACTTATTTAGGGATAGTTTGGTTTTTTTGAAGTGGGGTTGTAAGTATGAGATACTTAGGCTACATCTGGTAGATGGCAGTCAACATGTCCCCAAGCCTACCACAGAATCTAAGCAAAGTACTGCTGTAGGTGAGGTCAGCAGTAAAAAGTATTTTAGCAACCTAAAAAAGGCCCACCTCAAAAATCAATATCTGTTTAGTTGTATGCTATATTTAGGCTGTTTATAGCACTTTACTTTGCCATTGGACAACTGGGAAACTGCAGCCAATATCCCTCTCTTCAACATCATAAGACTTTATTAAAAAACAAAACAAAACAACAACAACAAAAAAAGAAAACATTTACTGGTATAGCAGTGCCCAGGTTTGTTAGATTGTATTCCTGTTTGACAGTGGTGTTGTAAAGGGTTAATTCAGTTCCAAACTAACATGTTAAATCACCAAAGTCACACAGTGGTAGATCAGCAATTCTGCAAGGCAAAATAACTGTTTCTGTCAATGTCTGGTGGCAGTTTCTTTGTTAGTGTGCTGTTTCCATAATGAAGGGAACTTAGTCATTTGTTTTCACACATACAAATGTAACAGCACTTTAACAAATACTTTCACACCTTGAGATTTTCGATGGTGCAGGAGAACCTTTTGGGCAAGAGGGCCCGAGGGGGACAATGGGGTTGAGACTGCACAAGTTGTAGAGTGCAGTAAGAAATAGAGATGCAAACTGTGGCAAGGGGTTATGGAAAAAATTGTGTTATGTAATGCAGCTTCAATAAACAAATACATTATTGTTTATATACCTATAAACAATACCGTAATATATACCTTAAAAAGCTGATACACCACCCAGCCCCAGCATTTAATTATTTATTAGCTGCACCACAGTGTGAAACCTGTAAAAGTAAATGTCAATGTGTAATTAAAATAGCAGAAACCGAGATAAGATAGGCGACATAGGGGTCTGAGCTGTGACCCGATGTTACTGTGAAGATTGAAACTGTGATCAGCCTTGGCAGTGTGATGAGATGTTACTTAAATGTCAGCTACAAAGCAGGTGCTCATGCATCAGGTAGACTTTGCAGAAGGGAGGAGAAAGAGGGGAAAGAAAAGGAGAGAGAAGAAGTAGAGAGAAAATGAGAAGTTTTTCATCTGTTTGAAATGTATGAGATGGTGACAGGCAGAGTCTATTCCTGAGCAAAATTGTAAAGGTTTACAAGGCCTGTTTGAGAGATGTTACATTTAAAATGTCATGCTTATGCTTGGCTGTTTGCATAGGTCAAAGAATAGGTAAAAAATTTAGGTGTGATAAACACAACTGTCACTTTAAGATTCTGCTGATACTGCTGATAGCGTTACCGTGATACTGATGGCCTCCACTATATGACACTTCTTTCTTAGACAGAAAAATGCAATATGTACTTGTTGAGGGTAAAAAATGAAATGCATCATTGCAATTATAAATGTAGATAAAGTAAAAAAAAAAGAAAAAAAGAGGGCGCCATGTAATGTAACTTCAAATGGTAATTGCAAGAGCATTTCAGATTCACTCCCTCATTCTTAACAGCATTTTTACAGCATGCTGTGATTATTTTCAGGACCATCCAAGAGAACAATCTATATATTTTTCTCATTATCTCATTATCCATAGAGAATACCTTATTCCCTCTCGTGGTTCCTCACTGCTACGTAGTACTGTTGCTTTGATGCCTTCTTTGTCTTGCTTGTGTGCTTAAAGTCGCTTACTTTTGCCACGCACTGTTATAAATTATGAATTTGTTTTTCACTGCATTACAAAGAGGATGTGAGGTATGAGATTGTTTAAGAAGTGTTGACTGTGTAAATCTCTGGGCCAATGCGTCACCGATCAGCAAGCTAATGTTGGCAGGATAGTACCATTAGCTAACGCTGACCCACAAATTGGTTGGGCATGCATGCAGTAAAGCTAATTAATTAATCGTTTAAATTAATAATAATAATTAACATATTATTCATCCATCCATCCATCCATCCATTTTTTTCCACTTAACCAATTCAAGGTCACGGGGGGTTGGGGTGGGAGTGCTGGATCCTATCCCTGGATGGATGGATGGATGGATGGGTGGAAAGGTGGTTGGGTGGATGGATGGGTGGATGTCACAGGGCCAGACTTGGGTCACAAAACCACAACATTTGTTGTGGTTTTAATGGGAGTGAACTTCTCCACTTGCTCATCTCCCTTGACAGATAGAGTTGAGAAGAGAGCTGAGATACAACAAACAGAAAACACTAAGTAGGTTTTTTAGCCCAGTAACATTAAAAATATGCAGCTCCAGCACTGCACATTTTTAATGAATGCATGGAGAGTAAAAGAGAGGAGTGTAGAAGAGGGGCTTTCAGTCTATAATGGGATGTACCCCAGTAGCCTGTGCCTATAGCAGCACAGGGAGGGTTCAGGGTCACCTAATACACAAAAAGCTCATTAACACCTAAAACAGCTATGTGTCTGTGACCTTGCATCTTTTATTTTAAAAATTGACAGAATTTTCTATATTGTTACTGTGTCTGACTACCTGCCCTCCTTACCTACTCTGCAGCTTTTTTGTTTCTGTTAAAAAACAAAGACCCAATACTATCAGGAGAGCTGCTTCTGGGATGCACTGTAGCACGTCTGGCAGAACTGCAAGCATTGCCTTGAATGGGTGGGGTGGGGGGGTCACGCTCCCATAGATCATATGCTATGTTCCTAAACAGTAGCTCTGTTGACTTGCTAGAGCACTAGCACTGAGGACTGAATATATACCAAATTATTTTATAACTATATTTAGTGGTGGCAGATCATTTTAGGCATGTGGGGCAAAACCCTACCTGCTCAAAACAAAAAAAACCAAACAAACAAAAAAAAGTGGTACTTACTAGTTCGATGTTGATATTACTGGATTATTCATGACATAAAAATTACCATTGCAGTATTCTAAAGTTCAACATTAGTGGCAGGATTGAATTACGGTTGGCTGGAGAAACTGTTTTGTTGAGATGAGTCTTCAGCAGAAATGATTTTTTAAGGAGGGCAGCAGCTGTAGTTATCGTCAACAAAGCTGATTATCTTTAACTGTGCAATTTAAAAGTTTGACTTTTGAAGAAAAATGGGAGAAAATATCCCACGCTAGGGTGTTCTCCCTATTGTCAGGGTCAGTGTTGCATGTAAACAATGGGTTCAAAGTAACTCATTGCTGTAATCACATTACATGTCTTTGTAATGAAGTACTGTCAGTAAAGTTGCTACTTAAACAATTATCTCGCCATTTGCGATATACAAGTTATTCAGTTCTGTCCTTAATGGGTAAATAGAAAGATTTTTAAAAAAATCACTACTGTGCTTTTTCACACATGCTTGCACACTAATCAGCTAGCCTCAGTTCACGTTGGAGGCTGAAACCAAACTAAGTGGAATAGTTGTGTCAGTAAGATTGTCACTATATGGAGAATGTTAAAAATTTTTCATCTGTCCAAAGCAGTTGTTGCCACATCTTTTGTTTTTCGTTTTGAAACCAAAGTATTGCCAATGACCATACCATACCAGTAGTGCATTAGATGAAATGCTGAATCCATTGAGTCATCCTTGTGAAATTCAAAATTTAAGTCACTCACTAAAGCAAAACTGCTAATATAGTTTATGTTAAAAAAAAAAAAAGACAGAAAAAAACTATAAACCAAGCAGTACCTGTGTAGCTTATTTTAACAGAAACATATTGTTTCTATATCACACACTCTTCTTCTCTCATTCTTCTAAACATCAGCATTTCTGTATTTCCATCAATCTTTATAATCCCTAGCTTTCTCTCTGTTTCTTCTGATCTTCTCTCTGACATCATCTGTGCACCATCTGTGTCCTATAAAAGGTCTAACATGTACCTAGTAATTGGTTTTTAATTGACATGATTCTCAATCCTCTGCTATCACTGCATCGCAAGACTTTAATTACTGCTTATCAGTCACTGAGCCACATGATTCTATAAAACATCAGGACATTTACTAGGGTGTGACGGGAATAAAGACAGGTAAAGAACAAGTAAAGTAAATAAATAAATTAGCAAAGAAATAGGCAGCCAGTGAAATTTGAAAAAAAAAATTGAGCCTGTGCTGACAGTTAAAATGAGCGAAGATGAGGGCAGAGAAGTTTGACTAAAGTGACATAGGCAGCAAAATAATGAAAAATTGAGGGCAAAAGAGTAATTTGAGGCTTTGTGTAGAGTCGCATGTAAATCAGTTTACCTGAGAAGAGATGCTTTGAACCTGTGGGTCTTTTGATAGGCCACCATATTTTGTTTCACTCCATCTCACTACAGGTATCAACCCTGCACTGAGCAATGAAAGTTCTGACATGCTTATTCTTTAAAAATGGAGAGGAAAGATGAAAGAGAAGAGAAAAAAGGAACAGAGATGGAGAATGAGAGTTCAGAAGACTGACTAAGGGGATAAAGTGTATGTCTTTTTTGTGAAGACAGTTAGCTCATGGTCAATTTTATGAAAATGTCTTGGTCATTTAAATAGCCACTTGAAGTGTAGCTGTTAACTGCACTGAAAGAAAAAGTAAACATACATTATACATGTTCCTTAGCCATTTTTTGCCAAAAGAGAGATACTTTTGGAAAAATGGCTTTCACCGTGGTCACAGGTGATTTTTTGGGGTGCTTTACTTGATGAAAGTCATTTGAAAACAATACATTACTTTTCATAATAGAAAAAATATCAGAACAGGAGTAATACCACTTACAGTTGATCATGGAATATCGAGGAATCGAGGAGGGAAGAAAGGGAAGAAGAAATTTCATAGACTGACTTCATGGACTGACTTGTTACAGTGGTGACATCCTACTACAGTACCACCCTCAAATTCACTGAGCTCTTTAGAATGACCCATTATTTCACAACTGTTTTTAAAGTCAGACTGCATGGTTAGGTGCTTGATTTTAAAAACACCTGAATTCACCTGAAAGATTAAGAGGTGTGACCCAATACTTGTCTATATAGTGTATTTCTGTTAGAAATCAGCAATGTGTAGATCAGTTTAGAAGTATAAAATTTTGTACGGGTCAGATTACTTTTAGCTTTTCATTTGAGGCATTTTACACTTCAGGCACGCAGCTGAGATGTTACTAATTAGGGATAATCACCTCTGCTACAAACCAGATTATGTGAAAGCACACTGAAAGCACATATTGTAAAAGCATGCAAAACATATTTATGAAGGGTTTATGTAGAGACACGTGGATCTCGTCAAGCTTAATTGGCAATCATGACAATTATTAATGAATACAGTAAAATTACAGTTCATTAACACATACAAAAAGAACAATATAGATGTATATTCTCAAGAAGGTATTGCATTGTTTGATCATTTCTTTTGATTTATTTGCCTCTGTCTTACATAGTTCCTAGAAGATAAAGTTTTAAAGGTATGGGTTCTACAGTTTCAGGAGTTACTAAAGTAGTCCCATGTTTTATTAAAATATGTGGATGCTGCACAATTGCTTCTCTTTCCCCATCGCCAGAAGATGTTCCTAGAAAAAAAAAAAGAAAAAAAGGGGAAAAAAAAACATGTTCCACTCTCTTTACTGCGGTCAGTAATAAAATATGAAGTTGTGTGGTAATTACTTGGTTGGAAAGCACTAGAACTCTCTCTTCGGGTAGAACTGTGGGGAGTGTATAAAGTGTATACCTACGGCTTCATCTCCACTGGGCTTTTGCCACTTTTGTTACACTGTATATCTACAGCACAATAATAATGCAGGATTTTACAGGACATTTTCAAAGATATGGCATGGTAGGCCTGGAATCCCTTATGTCCTAGCCCAGGACTAAACGTCAACAGTTATGCTAATTTTAGGTAAATAACTGAAGTTACCCTATATAAATATTTCTACCCATTTTTAGTTGAAAAAAGACATTACAGTCTTTCCATGTACATCTATGTCTGTGTACAAAGACTGAGCTATGTTGATGTTTCTCAAGGTTGATGTTTTAGATCAAAAAATTCCAGCACTTACATAGGCTGTAAAGATAGACACAGACTTAACAGTAATAAAGAGAGACAAAAATTGTAGCGCTCTGTCACATTTCTCTGAGATTGCAGTGACTGCAGTTGCAGTGATTTCTTGAGCAAAGTAGACACATCTGCAAAGGGTGGCTTTTCTTTTGCTTTTTTCTTTTGTTTGTTTTTTTTTCATCATAACACTGAGTTTTTTTGTTTTTTTTAAAAGAATAACGTATCACTAATGACTTTGTTACTTGTTGCAACCAAACCTCATTTGGTTGAATCATTTTATTCAACTGAATTAGTTGAGAGTTTTCAGTCTTGTAAACTGTTATTGTGGTTCTAAATATAGTTTAATTGACAGAGGCAGAGAATAGAATAAACAGAACAACTACAATCCTTTGAGCAGACATATTCTATTGATAACTGATTCGATTGCTGTAGTGTACACTGAAACTGTTGCCAATGTAAGGATACCATTGTTTTGTAGTTTGTGATGACAGTAAAGCAGAGAAATTATTGTTTAAAAATAAATATTTCAAGCAGCTGATATGAGTGACAGTTGACAAAAAAAAAATTACTTACTTTGCTATGTAAAATTTTTTTGGTGTTTCAGCTTGTCTGTTGTGTTCAAATTACATCAACAATAATTATCAATAATATGGGGTTTTATGGGGAAAATTGTAAAAGCAACAAATCCTTAAAATAACTGATCTAACCACTTAAGTTATTCAGTGAAAAAAAAAGCAGTGCACTAAAAGGAATATGCTCTCTGAGGAAAAAAAAAAAGCTTCAGAAACAAGGATTACCTTATGTATATTGTATGAGATGAACTCACTAATAGTACTGCTGAAGCACTTCGGAGTTTAGATCAAGAGCACATCATTTCAAATCACTTTTAGTTTTAGGTCTTAAATCACACCCCACAGGCAATCAGAAAAAAAAAATCTGTAACCACTGGTCATTGGGTCAACAGGAATATGGTTGCTAATGAGCAGCCATCCAATAGCTGTTAGTTCTGATCACAGAGGCGGGTGTTAGCATGACAGATCCAATGAGGGCACATGTTTCACCATATCCACATGCCTATGAATGAGCCTGCACTAGTAAGATGTCTTTGATAGGCTATGCAAATTTGTCTGACTTGTTATCTGAAGTGATTTTTCACTGCATCGTGTTAGGTGCTGAAAACAGATGAGAGGTGTGAATAAGTGAGAGAGAGGATGTAAAGCACACCTTTGGAATACTAATGCTGACATTGGTAAGAAAAACCCTAGTTCATGAGACCGTTAATGAGTATAAACTGATGTAAGAAATATTGTTAAATATAGTAATTAAAAAACAGATAATTGCATGTAGAAAATGTTCTGCCAATTGTGAAACATTCAGCGACCCATTACTCTGTTGAAAGCCACCATGACCATCCATGACCAACAAAGGCCTTTCACATATATACAAAAGGCAACATGCATTCACACTGTAAAAAAACACCTTGCGGAGCCTGATTATTTTCCTTGAGCATGGATGCCTTTTCAGTTTCTTGAGTGTTAAATAAAGTATTAAATGCAAAGTTGAAATTCTGTGAAATTTGTGTTTAGTTTGTTTTACTAAAAAGTAAAACCAGGAGTCAATCTAGAAGTTTCTTTTTCTCTCTGCTTTATACAGTGCGCCAGTCCTTCAGCACTCCTAAGCTTTCAAACGGTTCCTCTGCTTCTGTCAAATTTTATAACAATGTTACAGATTTTATCCCACTTGGTTAAAAGAAGTTACAATGTATAGGTCTGGTATTGTGTGCTGACAAAATTTACAATGTTCTTTATATAATAATAACCATGTTTGTTTTTTGTTTTTTTTTATTTGGGTATGTTGCTTGACAACATAGTGTGTGAGTGTGACAGATCAGGTCACACTGTATCCTCTGTTCTCCTTATCTTGTCACCCTGGTGTTATCATTCCAGACTGTCCTGCCGACTTGGTCAGATAAACTTTCACTCTGAACAGATAAAAGAGCAGAAGGGTCATTCTGTAAGAATCATATGCACAAGGAGGCATTTACAATATCTTACATAAGCTACAACTCCATTTTTCAGTAGTTCATGTTTACACAAATTCATGCACAAGGTTGTGTTGTGTGTCATGGAAAGGTTTGACTTGTTCTTCTAAAAAACAAGTAGATGCTTAAAAAATCCTTGTTTTTGTCAGTGTAAACATGCAAAAATGTATATTTTTTTTATCATCATCATATTTTTGAGCGCAATGCCATAGTCATTATCTGACCAATGAGAATGTGGTAAATGACCAATAGACCCCGAGACTACAGTCACTGGAAGTCTTAATTTTCTAGAGGTACATGATATTTTGGTCAGGCTAGATGGGATGTACTAAAATGTGACCTTTTTCATACTAAGAAGCAAAAAGTTGAATAGAAACCATTAACTTTCTCACCATAACTTTTTCTTAATTTTCTAAACACAAAAATCAAAGTACAGTGAACATGAAGTCTAAGATGTAATGGCCTTCTTTAAAGAAAGGAAGTTGACAGCAGTGTCCGCTTTGAGGTCTTTGCCCTTCTTGCAATATTTCCTGCCCCTTTATAGCCTGTTTGATGCAGAAGCACATCAAACCGTGAAAGGAAATTATAATCTGAGAACCATTTCATGGGACCTTCAACTACAAAGTGAATGCTACATCCATATAGCGATCTTTGTAATAGCATACAGTGCCTGACTTTTTTTGTGTCTTTTTGTAACCTGTGCCCCTTTGCTATTCTGGTGACATGCTGTTAACTTGATTGCTTTGAGAGAAGCAGTATGGGGAGGGGCAGTGAGGGGCGGGGGGGTCGGAGGGTGTCAGCAGTAGCCAAAGAAGTACAGTTTATCTTTGTGAGGGAGGGTTTCCCAGCTGCTACCACACTTGCTTATACTGTATGTATTCCACTCTAAGCTAAATGCACCAAAGCTGCTTCACATATGACTGGCGACATATGTGTTTATTCCAGTAGCACATCTACCTGTTACACACACTGACAACTCACCTTATCATCCAAACTTCATTTTGTAGGCCTACATAAAAGAAGAATTCAGTGGTATATTGACTCATATGTGAAGAATAAAATACAATATTAGATACTATACTTTGCTGTCAGTGCATGTGTCCTGTTTGTGGTTTCACAAATGATTAATTACATTCTCAGCCACAAAGCTCTTCATCTTGCATTCTTTTTAATTTGAAGTCTTTTTAATTTTAAATCTTTGCTTTACCTAATGCATCTCTGTCCCTCCCAGCCCTTTATGTAGGACTACTTTAATTTTTGTGATCTCTTCTAAAGTGCAGCTAATTGCTACTTTGAGCCATAGAGGGAAGGAAAACTCAATATACTATTAAAATACCATTAATAGCAGAAAAGCATTGAACAAGGAGCACATAATGGAACAACACAATCACACAATGACAGAGATTTCACCCATCTCTAAGACACATAGACGCATACACAGCCACATGCACGTAAAGCATTAGAAAAAGAGAGCAAATTTCTTTGAGTCTCCCTCTTTTGTGTTTCCATATGGTAATGCAAGACGTACTAAAAGCAGCCTGGTTTGTCATATGTCTCCACAGAGAGATGTGAGTGGATGTGTATGCAGTTACATTTGTGTATTTGTGTGTATTTATCAAGTGCACATAAGGATCTTTATGTACACTTTAAAAAGAGGTTGAAGCTACACAGATTTTTGAGTGTGCCTCTGTGTGATGTGTGGATGTGTATGTGTGTGTGTGTGTGTATACTGTATGTGGGGACAAACCACTGCACTGCAGACATTCTAGCAGCTTAAAGCACCCCCTTGTGAGCCACATGCTGCCATCATTACTTAGAGCTTGGCCTGTTTCAGCCGCCAGCACTAAATATGGGGTGGTAGACACTGTGCCTTACGGGGTCTTTTAACTTCACAATTGGTTGTCCTAGATCTGTCATCCCTCCATGGAACAGAGTGTTCACAAATACATGTGTGAGTGTGTGTATATGTATGTAGGACTGTGCATCTCTGTGAATGCACATCTTGGTTTATGTGTTTGTTTTCTCTGCCTTTCTTTAAGGATGTTTGTTGAAAGATACTGAGACTACTTTTGTTGGTGGGTAAATGACAAGCTCTTATTCACTAGTATGTAATGCTTCAAGATTAACAATAAAAAAGTTCTGAATGTGGCTGATTATGATTGAAAAGTTCAAATGAATCATTACTTCACTCTCAGGGTTTTAGCAAAGATTTATGTTTGTGATATTTGGCTATATAGACAGAAAGGACCTGTGTAAGTCATGCTTACAAAATGATATATATTTCTAAATGCTGTTAGGACCAGTTAGACTTAAGATCAAAGAACAGGCCTAAAAATGATTTAAACATCATTCAGTGTGTTAAAGTCTGAAAAAAGATGCACAAGATCTGTTTAATTACTGATTTTACTCCAAGGAACTATTTAAAAGTTAAAATAAATAAATAAGAAATATCTCAATACTAGGATGACAGCTAAAACAACAGTGAATAAACATTGATTAAACCAAAAGCTACTGCGTTGTTCATAATCTAACAAAAATTAGTTCCTATTGAGAAGTGATCCAATCTGCCTAGCGTATGGCTCTTCCACTACACCATGGTAGTCTGTTAAGACACAAAACACACATGCACACAACGTACGCCCACACTGAACCACTGATTGAGTTGCTACAGTAGCAACTTGCTACTATTCACTCGCTACTTTTTGCGAATAGAGAGAACCGCAGGGAAGCATTTTCATTTTCTCTTTCAACATTTTCCTTTGGGCTTAATGAGCGCTTAACACTAGCCTGACGGTAGGGGTTGAGAGAAATGGACATGAGGCCAGCTGTCGTGATGGGCTCATTTGACTTTGTCTTGCATTACGATTGGCATGTCTAGCACAGCTGGTTAATAAAAGCTGGACAATGCCTGATACTGGTGTGCATGCCTACTCATTACCTTCATCTGTTCCCTTCCTGGCTTGATGGAGTCAATTTGCAGGGCTTTTGAAGAATATGGAGAGAGACAGACATTCTGAGGTGCAGATCTTTTTTAGCCTACATTCATAAAATGATCATAATTATTGGTCAGGAAAACCTTTTTTTCTAATTTTGTATTGCGACACTATTATTATTACTGAGTCATTAATTTGTTGTGTCACGGCACAATAATTGGGTTGAGTATTATGTATTCACTGTGCTTTCTTGTGTGTCCATTTGATGCAATTTTTAATTCACTTGACTTTTGACATGGTCGGACAACATGTCTTAAGAACTAGTTCTGAGAGATTATGTCCCAAACCTTAGCAGCCATGCACAGCAATGTTTATTGCCACAAACCCAAATATTCTGGAGAAGCAGTCATGCTCAACAATGTATTTGCCTTGTCCAAATCTCAACTGATGAAGCTGCTTTGAATCTCTGTGCCAGCTCTTTTTCCTATACGATGCAGTTGGCTCCTCCCTGATAATGATTGCAATGATGAAACAAGTTGTCATTGCATGATTTGGCGGATGAAAAGCTTATTTGGGAAAGAGATACACTTCTGCAGCCAAACAGCCATTGAATGTTGGAAGGGTCTATCTTTCAGCCTTCTGTGCTATTAACCCCCACTCAAAAGAGATTAACACACAGAAACAGAGCAAACCTAGATGCCAAGTACACCGTGTCAAAATATGTGCACATCTGCCCTTGCATATGCAAACACACACAAAAATGCAAATATGCATATACAAAAGTCTAGACACATATTGTCATTTTGGTTTGCAAACACATCTATGTTTCTATTACCCTGTCTTTCAAATGAACAAAAAATATAAACAGTTGCTATTTTTTTCTGTTGTTTTTCTGCCTTTGGACAAATATGGATTTCTTTGTTATTAGGATCTGGATGATATGATATGGGAGAAATTCACAGAAAAACATTAAATATTTTTGAAGCACCCTGCATTTACTTTCTGGCAATTTAAGAAGATATATCCATATTTAATGATGTTTTCAACCACTTAAAGGTTGAGTCATGCTTATAGGTGAAGAGCAGAAGGATTATTTGGTTATTATTTATGATATGTGTTCACAGACTATTACATTTGCAAACAGCTGCAATTTATTCCTGAAATTGTAAACATTTTTGTGTGAACAAAATACCTATAGCTAACATTCAAGCACAGTTACTCTACGTATTTACACTTGCAAGTCAAATTTACAATCTTTTGTTTAGCTCTTGAGCTACTCTTTTTTTCATTAGTATTTCAAAGATTCTCTATTTAATTCACATTTTATTATACAGAAAATGTTCTAATGTTCTAATGTTTCTCTTTTACCAGTAGCAATGCTATTTTCATTACCAGTTTATGGCTTTTATAGCTCTGTTTATTTTAAAGTGTGCATTCATATCATTGAAATCTTTAGTCCAATGTAATAAGTACTCAGTGGCTCCTATGATGGTATTCAAACAAAACCTTTCTGGACTGACCCTGTTTTACAGTGTTAGAAAGTTCAGTCCAGTCACAGAGGTGGGTCACAGGAGTATTAAATAATAATTTGAATAATTTGAAACTTAGCTCAAACAGATTTTAGTACCTGGTTAATTGCAGAAAAGCATCCATGAGTCCTGTGAAAAAGAAAGTTTTCACATAATTGCAATTATATGCAATTATGTGAAACTAAGCACACCCTTACAGCTTCCATAGGAATTAACAGGGTAAGTAGCAGCCAGATGCCGCTAAATGCACTTGATTAATTGATCATCATCAAGTATGACCATCTGAATATAATCCAAAGTTTTTGGCAGTTTGCTGGTCTGGAGCATTCAGGTGTGTGTTAACACACTGCCACAATCTTCAAAGGTGTGGCTGTCCCAGCAAATTCACTCCCAAGGTCAGACTGTGTAATGCTTAGAGAAACTTCAGAAAATCCAAGAGCTACATCTCAGACTCTACAGGCCTCAGTTAGAATGTTAAATGTTAATGTTCATGACGGCACAGAACAATGTGCTTTGGAGAGATGAGACTAAAGTGGAGATGTTCGGCCATAATGTGCAGCACCATGTTTGGCAAAAACCAGACACAGCATATCACAATAAGCACCTCATACCAACTGTCAAGCATGGTGGTGGAGGGGTGATGATTTGACTTGTTTTGGAGTCACGGGACCTGGGCACTTTGCAGTCATTGAGTCGACCACGAACTCCTCTGTATACCAAAGTGTACAAAAAGTCAGATGTGAGGCCATCTGTCCCACAGCTAAAACTCGGCCAAAATTAGGTCGTGTAGCAGGAGAGTGATCCCAAGCACAGCAGCAAATCTACAGCAAAATGGCTGAAAAAAGAAAAGAATCAAGTGTGTTGCAATGGCCCAGTCAAAGTCCAAACTTCAACCCAATTGAAATGCTATGGTGGGACCTTAAGAGAGCTGTGCATAAACAAATGCCCGCAAACCTCAATGAACTGCAGCAATGTTGCATGAAGAGTGGGTTAAAATTCCCCCACAACATGTGAGAGACTGATAAAGTCACACATAAAACAATTACTTCAAGTTATTGCTGCTAAAAGTCGTTATTACTGCTGAAAGTGGTTCTGCAAGCTATCGAATCATAGGGTATACTTAATTTTTAACAGGACTGCATAGAGTTCTGTGAAAACTTTGTGTAGACCAGATTAAGTTAACAAATGGCTTAATGGAATTAAATACTTTTATTTGCATCATTTGTGTTAACACACCAGATGGTCCTCCTCTTTTAAATATGTATTTATAGCAAAGAACAAAATCCAGGAAAACTTGCTAGATATATGAGCACCTGTCATATCAATTACTAGAGCCATGCAGTGCTTCCTTTCTTCTTTTTTTTTATATAATTGAATATCACTAATGCTGCAGTCACTGCTAAGGATATGGGTCAATATGATCTGAATTCAGTTTTCTTCTGCTATAAATTGAACTGTACTCTTTTTCTTTTTTCATTTAGGTTCCCACGACTTGTAAACTTGCATTTATCTGTAACACGTGAATGCAGTTATCCATTGTGAAATGTTAGTCAAGTTGATGAGATGTATCAGTGTGTAAAAAATAGGCTTTAATAACTAATATTATGCTGATATTTACTGTAAATAGATTGAGTTTGAGTTGAACTGGCTTTTAGTAGCAGCCCTTGTGCAACATTAAGCAAAGAAATATTCAAAGAACATAATATTTAAATATAACAAAAAAGTGACTGACACACTTGAATGTAACTCATACATAAAAGCACTTGTTTTTCAGATAAAGAGATTAACATGGGGTTATTATCCTTATATGTATTTGGAGCTCCTTTATAATGAGCTGCATATGTGAGGTATAGAGAGATAGTGTATCAGATAAGTGGTTGCATCCTTGGTCATGTCATCGCTGCAGTGCATTGATCCTGTTCATCTTAACTGCACACCTGAGGCATTACCAGAAAAAAAAAATCAATACTGAGTCCTTCTGAGCTTGTGTTACACATGATATTTTGCTCTTTTTCTCTTTTTCTTCCTTTATGTGAAAACATACAGTATGTGTGATGGACAGCCTAGCAAGCTCAGTGAACTACATTTTCAAGCACTAAGACACTGCTGCTCTGAACCTACATTCAGTTTTGTACAGCCACAAGATACATGCTATTTCTGTATTTTAGTTTATTATGACTCCCATTATCTTAGCATTGCAACAGCTATTGTTCCTGGATCCACTAAATGCTTTACATTGTGACAATATACTATACATGGTATAGCATTTCAACATAAACAACTTAGTATCTTAACATGACATTACAATATAAATAAATAAATGATTAGAGCACACAGTGGGAAAAGAAGCTCTTAATACAACACAGTAATCCAGCAATATAAAATCCATTAACTTAATTTATAAAGCATTATGCAATATTGGGTAAGCAGCCTCTAAATACTTTCCTTTATAATTTAATACCTTTAATTAGACCTTTTTAGGGATTATTTTAATACATTATATGAGATACGATATGCTAAACTTTAGATTACCTTTAGAAAATTATGGGGAACAAAGTACTTAGTATATGTTCATACACTTACCATCTTAATAAAGTTGCTGTGAATCTCTATACAGAGTAACTGACCATATAATTGTAATTCTCATGTATGCTCAACACCTACATCACATATAATCAAACAACTTTTAAAAGTCATTTTTAAATTAGAATAAAGCAAGTATTCCAAGACAGCAAATGCAGACAGGCCCTCAACAGCCACAAGACACACCAACCCAGTCAAACTGTGTTTGAATTCAGTCAACTGACTGAAGTTACAACATACTTCTATAACTCATAGAACTTTCCTTGTCCACTTTTGAAACACTGGAATTGAACCCCTAAACATTTCAATTTTCAATCATATCTATTAAAAATATGCTGTTTTAATAGTTTATCAGTTGGGTTTTACTGTTTTTATGCGTCATACATATGCTGTATTTCCTTGCCTTCAAGTCTTTTCTAACAAAAGATTAGATACATTTCTCAGATCAAATCTTGGCTGGAGCTCAGTGTCCCTTGTATTCATTTCTTGCAACAAACCATGACATGACTGACTGTGTATAGTATGACACTGGAATCAAACGTGGCCTTTCAGTTTCTTCAAAACAGTAGAAGACTCTGGCAGTAGTAGAAGTTTATTTGCTTAGTCAGCTCAAACAAATGCCCCTTTATTCCACCACTGATATTTTGTGGATATTTTAATGATTAAGAGGGCAAATGTATGTGTGTATTTGTGCACATGTATATCTTTGTGTGTCTTTGGGCTTTTTCTGTCTTTTGGCTGTGAGCTGGAATGGACTGGGTTTGTTTCTGTCTGGACTGATAAGAGGAAGCCGCTTACATCCCTCTCTTATCACTCTGCTCAGGGCTAATATCCCTTTCATTTTTTCTCTTTTTCACTCATCATCACCCTTTGTTGTCAGTGGATTGGGAAGAGGTTCAGCAACTCTTTTTTCTTGTGTTTCTTGTCCTTCATCTTCTCGTATTTCTTTCTGTTTTTCTTACATTCAAGTCACCACCATATTGCTTTAAGTTGCACCAGACAGTGAACCCATCAAGAGATCATGCTTGTTTAGAGGCTAAATATTTATAATTAAATACATTTGAATTTAAAATTGGTGAATTTCAAAAGTATTTAAAATTAATCAACTCTTAGGATTTTTGAGGTATGCGTAAGTGTATTTGCAGGCTTTACAGGCATTTAAGAGACAGATCTCCTGACACACACACACACACACACACACACACACACACACACACACACTTTAACTTAAAATGATTTTAGTTTCCTCATGCAGAGCTGAGTATAGGATGGAATCAACACGCTAGATTTAAGTTTTCAATATCTTTCCTATCTTATTTCCTATTTTACAATTTCTGATGACTTTTTGTTGGGTGGGATTGCATTTCCCAATATATTTGCTGGAGAGATAAATTGGTTTCTGTTGCAACGTGTGACAAGCGACGCCATTCCATCTCTCATATCAGATGCAAATGCAATCCTGCATATCCACACATCATTGTCATGTTTGTGAATGCACACAGGAGCTAGAATCTTTGAACTTACATTACAATGTTCTGTACATAAACACACATTTATGCATTATACACATACACCTAATGACCACTTTCTTTATGTATACTGGAAGAATGTTGTATAATTATATATTTGAGCTTAGCCATAAATTCTACTTTTCGAAGACAGTAATGTTTAGTTTTGATTGTTGACATCGTCAAAAAGTGAATTAATTCACTGTTTATTATTGAAATTGTAGCTTGCATTGGAATGCAAGGAAAGTGGAGTTGCTAATGTTTTGCCCATCACATTTTGAAAATGAAACATCAAAGAACCAAAAACATCACTAACTGTGACCTCACTAATAAACATATACAGTACTTAACAAATTTATTAGACCACCTGTCATAAAAATGAGAAAGACCATCCAGCATCACAAAGTTCTTTAATGCGGACTCTTTCCTTTTCAGTGAGTTTTACCATTTTGAACAGGAGTGAGGAATTTCAAACTGAATTCATGTTTTTATACCCAAATTTTAGCCGGCATGCTGGACTTCTCTGAGAAGTCAGAAATTAATCAAGCATAACATTCAACCACTAAAGCTGATTTTTCTGTTCAGGAATGCAAGTAAATAAGTTTAATTTGGCATCTTAACCAAAAAATAATAATGTGCTTTACAATTTTTTTCTGCATTTCTGTACCCGGTCGCTAGAACCTGGATGAACGCAGTACTAGCAAGGTGTACCTAATAATTGATCTGGTGACTGTGGAGGCCATTTGTGTACAGTGTTCAAGAAGCCAGTTTGAGAAACCAGTAGGATACCTGATGGCTTCCAGCAGCCATCAGAAGATGGGCACACTGCGGTCATAACAATATTTAGTTGGTACGAAGGGGCCAAAGTGTGCCAAGAAAATAACCCCACCACACTGTTACACCACCACCACTAGCCTGAACGGTTGATACAAGGCAGGCTGAATCCATGCTTTCATGCTGTTTACCAAATTCTGAAACTACCATGTGAATGTCACAGCAGAAACTGAGACTCATCAGACCAGGCAACATTTTTCCAATCTTCTGTTGTATGTTGTACAGATCTTATGTAGCCTCAGTTTCCTGTTCTTAGCTGACAGAGGTGGCACCCAGTGTAGTCTTCTGCTGCTGTAGCTTCAAGGTTTGACATGTTGTGCATTCAATTTTGCATACCTTGTTTGTAATGAGTGCTTGTTTGAGTTACTGTTGCCTTCCTATCATCATGAAGCAGTCTGGCCAGTCTCCTCTGACCTCTGCCATCAACAGGGCATTTTCACCCAGAGAACTGCAGCTCACTGGATATTTTCTCTTTTTCAGACCATTCCCTGTAAACCCTAGAGATGGTTGTGTGGGGAAATCCCAGCAGTTTGTGAAATACTCACACCAGCCCATCTGGCACCAACAATTATGCCATGTTCAACTCAGTTTTAATTTCAGCAGGTTGTCTTGACCATGTCTACATGCCTCAGTGCATTGAGTTGCTGCCATTTGATTTGATAATTAGTTATGTGCATTAACAAGAAGTTAAAAATGTGTAACTAACAAAATGGCTGGTGACTGTATGTAAAATACATTATCACTGTCAATCAAAACTATTGTTTTTTTACCCTCAGTAAAATACTGGGGCTGAACTGTCAAGTGGATTTCGTTTCATTTTAAGTGTGAATCTAATGTATAGATGGAACAGCAAATCGTTTTCTGATAGTGATAATGAAATAGAGATTTCCAGAGCACCTTAATCCAATTCTCTTAACTGAAATTGCACTTTACAAGTTGTATTAGTGCATTAGGTGATTTAGGTTCTGCGTACATCTGTGTCTCTCACACACGTATAACAACACCTAGACCTTTAGTGTGTAAAAAGCACACTTTAAGACATGTGGACAACAAAATGCCCCATGAGTTCTTATTTATCTTCACCTCCCCTTTCAAAGCCATCACTTGTGATCTGTTTGCTGAACGAGAACCACATGAAAACCAACAATCAGTGCCTTTCATCCTCAACATATAATCTTGAAGCAAAACCCTCATTCAATGCTGAGACAAGGGGCTCAAGTAATGTTATTCTGATTGACTACTTGAAAGAATGCAGTGATTTAGTGAATGTGGAAGTGTCCCCTTGACACACACACGCGCGCACACACACACACACACACACACACACACACACACACACACACATACACACGCACTCGTTTTGACATCTTAGTGGGGAACTCCATTGACATAATGCTTTCCCTAGCCCCTTACCCTAACCCTTACCCTAAACCTAACCATAACCTAATTGTAACCCTAACCCTAAAACCACGTTTTTAGCCTCAAAAATGCTCAAACATGCCTTCAAATTCGTGAGGACCACAGTTGGTCCTCACAACTATAGTTTTATGTGAATTTTTGTCCTCACATAGATCTCTAAACAAGTACACACACACAAAGTAGCATGCTTTTTTTTGTCATGTATCAAAGCAGTATCTCTGTCAAGGAATGTGTCCCTCTGAATAAACATATGTTTACCATATGGCTATGTGCCAGCGTAAGTGGCCGAATGATCAAATTACAGAAATCTATTTTACTTTTTGTTATTGATGGGAACATTACGTATTTGTTCCGTGTCCTCTATTCTTTGCACACTGGGACAAACGAGGAAGAAAGATGAATTATTCTTTGCATCATCTTTTCCCTGAAGGCACACTCACTAGAGAGCGCAAGGAAAAAGCACCTGCAATGAAATGGAAGCATACTCCCAGTCCACTTCTTTCCCTTTTAAATTTATGATATGAAATACACTAAGTAAAAACACAGGCACATGTTTCAGAAAGTATTTGACAATAGGGACAGAAGAAAAATTCAGTCAATCAGAAGAAAGGCTTTATCTTTGGAAGCACACACTTTTGTTTCTCGGAAAACTCTAGACTTCTAGCCTGTTAATGAAAGTAAACCAGCAGCTCATAGGAAAAAAAAGAGTTTATTAAGTAAGACACTTGTGACTGGCAGCATAAAAAAATGTATCACTTTCATCACTTACCACTTACCACTTGGCTCAATTAGCATTCAAAATACGAAGGAATGAATTCTCTGTAAAGAAGGTAGTTTCCATCATTTTCAGCTTGAGAGTTTGTTCTTCAGTTTGGTCTAAATGACTCTGTTTTGTATATTCATCTACATCTACAAAGCACACTGTAATACTTGTTTTGAAAGATGTCGTAGAAATAAAGTTTTCTTACTTTGAAGAGTTATAAAAGGATGTGTTTCACAGTGATGATGATCATGATAAAAGTACTTGGCCTTTTTTTTTTTTAAACAGTTTCATCTCATCCCTCATCTGCTTAGTATAGCAATACATCATTTTTACAACAACTAAAGCCCTATCCTCCAATTTAATGATTGGTGTTCCTGATTTAGTATTCTTGAAAGCATGTTCATGAGCTTCTTTGGATTTGGGTTAAATATTAAATTGCAAATAAAGCTTTCATAAGTGAGAAATGCAAGTCATTTCTCACTTATCCAAGGAATATATGCACTAAGTCATATTATTGATCATTGTGATCATGGACCTATGCATCTTAAGCTTCACCTGTATTTACTTGTTTACCTGTGAGTTTCTATTTTTTTGGATTTGGGGGCTTTTAGATTTGCCAAGCGAGTTTCGAATGCATTGCTGTTCACTGGTTTATCGTCTTAAGCATGTGACAATATGTTGATGATACGCTATAACTGTTACACAGAGAAGGAAAATTCTAACATTATAACTTTTGTCTTTTCTCTCTCTATTAACCCCTCCCCCCCTTTTTTTGTCCCATCACTACCCGTTTTTTCTCCAACAAGGTAAGAACCAAATGTCCACAAGTCTCTCACCATTTGATACAGTGCCATCACGTTGTCAGCACCTAGTCAGATTTGCACTAAGACCATATATTAAGACAGCCCTGGCAACAACACAGACATGCACCCACCCACCCACACACACACACACACAAGCAAACTTCTATTTAACGGTGTGATTGTTTCATTCAGTCTTCACAAACAGACCAGAAATAAAAGCCCTCCTAATCTGTCCTCAGTGTATGGGGCTTTTCAAATATTTTGCAAACTCTGTTTGAGGCAATCACTGGGCCATTATTGCTTCTGCTGGGATTTGAGTCTCTTAATTTCTCCATTACCTTGGAGGGAAGACATTTTGTGCCATGTAGCAACCATTTTAAATATGCTGATACCATGTCTGGACAGGATGCACCTAATTTTAGCTATGGTGTGTACATAAAAGGATGTCCGGTCTATTTATTTTGGTTGTTAAAGAGGGTCAAGGGAACAATTTGAAATGAGAATCTTCCCAAGTGAATTTATAAGCTCCTCAGTAACATGATAAAGAATAAAAATAGTCTTTACTAGTAAACTCATGTTTACTGCGGGGGATTTTAGGTGGACAAATTTATGTATCAGTTTTAAGTGAAAGCTTCAATCTTTTATGAGCTAATTAAAATACACTGGACTGCTTACTAAATTTTGATACACAGGAACAAGATTGTTTGTAAGCTGCGGGTATTTTATCATTAAGTGCTAGCAAGTGCTTGATGTTAATAAACAGAAAGGCATACAGCCAATCAGCTCAATCTTTTAAGGTTTAGTTAGTGCAGTCTTGTAAATGCAGCCTCCTCACCTTTCTTTAACTTTATCTATAGTGTCCTGATTTAGCTCTAGAAAGGTCATGATTTTCTGCTCAACCTGCTCTCATATTAGAGCAGTAGACTGCAGGGAGTTAATATCCAAAGTGTGAATGGCATTATTCTTCCCTTGAGTCAGAAAGCTGTTGCATTTAGCTGCTGAGACAGTGACTGTTGCTCATTTCTATTAAAGAAGTATTTTCACACACATTACTCACATGCCCTCAAACACTGTGAAGAGTGCAATGGGGATGATGAGGTTGGCTTGCTATTAGATTATCCGATTCAGTGATTGTGATTTTTTTTTCTTGGTTTAAGAAAAAAAAAAATTTTATATATATATATATATATATATACCCATACATATATATACACGTTTTGTGAGTTCACACTTTTTGTGCAATTCTTTAGTTGTTTCTGTCTTGTTGTATTCTACTGTGCCTGCTGTTACTCTGTTTGCTACTTGATCATTTTATTTAAGCATCAATATATATCCTACCCTAACCCTATTTAACATTATTATTATTGTTATTACACAGTTTTCAGAGGTAATAATTATTCAGCAGGGACAAGTAAATGTTTTGTTTTGTTTGGTTTTGTTTTGCATTCAGGAAAAAATATTGACTTGTGTGAGTTGAAATGTATAACTGTATGTATAATGTAACCTCTGAAGACACATGTAAGTACAGCCACACGTAGTCATTCTATTGTATTTACAAACACATCTTGCTGCCCAATGCTACACATAGTGTGGAATAAGTATATAGGCACTATTAATTGGCAGCACAAGCACGGTTGTTTATCTGGGTTCAGTTACTCTTTGATTTATTCTCTAATTAAATTAGCCTTAATGTTGAAAAAGCATGTAAGAGAAGTACTAGAACGAGGTATCCCGGAAATCTTGGTGGGGCGGGGGGGGGGTGTTTTTTTGTTTTTTTGTGTGTGTGTGTGTGATGCTAAAATGCATTGTTTTTCTGTTTCTTCATTCAAAATAAGGAAAACTACAATACTCTCCCCCTTTCTTTACTATAGTCTTGTTAGTGGATCTTGTATCATTTGCACACACACACACACAGATCTTTTCACCCATATTGGTCATCCACCTGATGACCTAGCACTTTATCTTTTCCTCTGATGAGTTTGCAAGGAAGTAGCTGAAGGCCAATGCCACTTTAGTATGCATGTGTGTTTGCATATTGTGAATAACCATTCCTCCGCTGTGTTTTTTACTCCCTGCAGTGAGGAACTTTGGTATGTGCACATGAACAAAATAACACTTACCTAAATCCACACACAAACTCTTTCACATCTCTTTTCATGATGTGAAACATGCTCTGATTACCTAAGATAATTGTTAGTCTTAATTAACTTTGATTACCAAACTTTATTGAACTCTTTATATTATTATAGTGTGCTCTTGAAAATGCAGTTACTAACTTTCTGACATGTCAACAGCCTATGTAGGTCACTGCTGTCATGATTACTTCACTAACCAATGCATTTTTGGGTATTATAAAGAAAAGTTTCTTTAAAAAAAAACCAACAAAAAAAAACTGTTACTTTAACAGCACACTTGCTTGATATGACCAGAGCAGACAGTGACCTTTAGTCAGTTAACTTGCAAACAATTTCATTAGGCTTTTTAGTTAATTTTCACTGACATGTAGTGGCTTTTAGTTTTGGAACAGTCAACAAAATTAAAGACATACTTTTGAAAGACTAACCACACACATCTTTAAACTTAACTAAGAGGCTGAAGATCAGATAAAAGGTTATTATGGGGAAAAGTGACACAAGATTTATCACAGATTTACAGCACATAAACAAGCATGATTAAATCCACAAACAAATATGGACACAAGACCGCGTGTGTGTGGGTAAGTACAATACTGTCATTGTTTATTAAAGAGGACATGAAACACTACATGTATTGAGGTTAATTTACACCATAGACACCTACTCTAAAAAACTGTCACAGATTTAACATTGTCCATGAATCTCTGTTAGGCCTAGAAATTATATTGTCAAGCCTTTTTTTTTAATCTTTTTTTTTCTGTAGTGGAAAACTTAAACCCCATATGTACTGGCTACAAAATATTGACTGAGCCTTTTTCTAGACAGAATGCACAAAGCTGATTGATTTGTTGTAAATGAATAACCTGAAAGAAAGAGTTGTTCCACTAGAAGCAGATTTAAAGTATTGATGTTTTCCCTCCAATTAAGTAGATGCAAGTATTCTGTGTGAATTTACTCATACAACACTGGCATCTATAACATGTTTATGTCAATCTTTATGAAGTAGCATTGGTCTGAAGGGTTGTTTTAACTTCATTGGTAGCATACTCTGTACTTAATTGAAGTAATAATATGGTATCTCTAATTTTACTAACAACAGAGACTGGAAATTTATTTCACCTTTTTATTTGTTTATTTGTATAGGGACAAATATACCACACACCACAACATTTACAGGCTAAGCTAGTTTGCAATGCCCATCCCTAGTTAAGCTGTTAAAACACATCAGTAATATATACAGTCCATACAAGAAATACAGAAATTAAGAAGCACAAAACTTGGAACACACACACACATACACATTTTATGTGATAGACCAACACAAAGTAGCACATAATTGTGAAGTGGAAGGAAAATGATACATGGTGTTCAAAATTTTTGTGTGGCGTGCATTAATATTCTGCCCCCTTTACTCTGATACCCCTAAATAAAATCCAGTGCAACCAACTGCCTTCAGAAGTCACCTGATTAGTAAATAGAGTCCACCTGTGTGTACTTTAATCTCAGTATAAATACAGCTGTTCTGTGAAAGCCTCAAAGGTTTGTTAGAGAACATAGTGAACAAACAGCATCATGAAGACCAAAGAACACACCAGACAGGTCAGGGATGTAGTTGTGGAGAAGTTTAAAGCAGGGTTAGGTCATAAAAACATGTCCCAAGCTTTGAACATCTCACAGAGCACTGTTCAATCCATCATCCAAAAATGGAAAGAGTAAGGCACAACTGCAAACCTACCAAGACATGGCCGTCCACCTAAACTGACAGGCTGGGCAAGGAGAGAATTAA
>VUQI01055693.1:0-17899 GCA_015106735.1 Paratilapia polleni | reverse complement strand
GTCCTGCTGGAAAAACCAATCCTCAGAGTTGGGGAACATTGTCAGAGCAGAAGGCAGCAAGTTTTCTTCCAGGATAAACTTGTACGTGGCTTGATTCCTTTGCAAAGACGAATCTGCCCGACTCCAGCCTTACTGAAGCATCACCGATCCTCCACCAAATTTCACAGTGGGTGCGAGACATTGTGGCTTGTAGGCCTCTCCAGGTCTCCGTCTAACCATTAGACAACCAGCTGTTGGACAAAGCTGGAAATTAGACTCATCAGAGAAGATGACTTTACTCCAGTCCGCTATGGTCCAATCCTTATGGTCTTTTGCAAACTTTAGGCTTTAATGCACCATAAATAAATAAATAAATAAATAAATATATACATGTGTATATACACACACATATATATATATATATATAAAGCATGTTTCACTTTATTATTGTTTATTGAGTCTATGTGGACGAGACATTTGTTCAATTAAAATTATATTTATGGTGCATTAAAGTGTCATAGCAATTGTTCTATAAAACAATTCAAGTGTCACATTGCACAAACGGCATAGTGTTCTGATCCAATACAGACGGAAACTGATCATATTATTTTTGTGGGTCTTGCAAGTGTAAAATTACCATCACCTGCAAAATCTGCAAAATGACCTGCTGAGCAATTTTAGGCTAATTTAGGCCATCACGGTGGTTATAGCCCTCTTAGCTTAAATTAGCAGGCTGTAAAAGCAAAGGATGTCTTAAAATGCATGGGATATGGCACACACATAGCATTAAATACATCATTATGTATATCCTTCTCCTCATGCTTTCCTGTTGTTGTTTTAAAATTTTGTATTGTATAGTATGTGTGATAGCTCACAAGATTTTCAGGGGGGAACATGTTCATCAGTTTTCAGATGTCATAGTTCAGATACCAAAAAAAGAGTGATTACTTTATCTGAAGTTTGGTTTAATGCAGCATTTTTGAATACATTATTCAACAGGTCCAAATTTTCATCTCTCAAATACTGATGAAATATCTGCAAATCGAATTACCTTCCACTCATCCTCTAGCCCGAGTCTGACATTAGACTGCATTGTAAACTTATTACACTCTGTTTGGAGTTATAGGAAACCTGATCAAGTAAATTAATTCATAGCTAGATCCCAGCTCTTTAGCCCCAAATATACTTTATGTCTATTTCTACTAGCACTGTAACACACTAAACCAACATGGTTAACATTGTAAACACTTATTAAATCATATAATAACACATGGTTTAACACCAAACCACACTTTTTGTCTTTTAAATTATCATGTCAAACTGAAAAGACTGCTGCTTTTTGCAAAGATGAATAAATATGGTACCTTGGGGTTTGAATTTACTGCATGTAAATGTCAATGTCAACTAAAAGCTTTGAAACTGTGTTTTACTTTCATGCCACAGACCTGCCCAGCTTCCCAGTGTAGTGGCATCCAGAATAACCAGGGTCACTATAGTGACCACAAGCATGCTGCATCCCTTCTTTAAGCTGGTGACAGCTCATTTTCTGAGCCATGGCTTTAGCACTAAAAGAGCAGAGGGCCCTGTAATGATCAGCTTTTAGCGCTGGCACTGGGCAGCTGAATACGCCATCAGGCATCATTAAGCCCTGCTGGGGAAAACAATCTCTTCATTCCCATTGGTGCTCCTAAACAGGGGAACTCTTTGGGAGAAATACACCAGAGATGCTTTATTGTGTGTATCGTGTGTGGCAGAATGCTTTGCTTAGTCACATTGGGTATCATTCAGCAGTCAAAGACTCCATATTCCTGATGATGTAGCTCTTTATGATGCATTAAAAAAGTGCAGTTCATTTTACCTGAAACATGTAGTTGTCAGTTTATCTGTTAACACCTAGAAATCTTTACCAGGGTCCAGTCTTTATTTAAAAATAGGAAGCAGTGACTGGTCACTAACACGAAGACAGGAAATCACAGAACCTTTCTTTGAAAAGAGAACAGCCCCTTTCAAAAAAAGCACTAATGATCTCTCAACAGAGTGAAGCAAACCTGCTGCATACACAGAGACAGGTCCATTATTCCTGGGCATGTCATGTCCCTAGAACAACATTTTTTAAAAGGGTTCTTTATATATTTATTTGACTTCAGAATGCCTCAGCTACTCAACCGTACTGCATTTGTTCACTGCTCTGTATACAACCTAAATCTAAAATGTCACAACTAAACAAATTGAGTCTGGCTGACAGGGATGAATAAGCCTGCTGCAGGCTCTGAGTCCAGAGTTGCTGGGTTAATAAAGTACAAGTACATGTCTGTGGATTGTAAAGAGCTTCCATGCTAGTATTTAAAACAAAACATGTACACCAACTATGCAATGCAAGATAAAAACTGACGTGGTTATATTGTTTTATACTCAATTTAATTACACAACACATCTGTTAAGTTTGTCAGTTGAATCTGTGAAATATTTTATTTTATAAGATCATTATTGTTCAGTTTTTTTCATCTTAACACAATTCTTTGTCGATAGTGTTTGTTGTACACAGAGAGAGAGGACCTGGACTTCCTTTCAGCAGGCAATTGCCACACAACCTGCCTGTTCACACCTTTTCTCAAAAGCATTGAGCCAAGGGCTGGGTGTTAATTTGGCCTGTCTTCTGGCTGATGGGAGGCCCTGTTAGGGAGCACTTTGATGTTAACTGTTTCTAAATTTTCACTGGCGCAGGATTAAAATTAGATCTGACACATCTGTGAAAAACAGAGACAAACAGGGTGATCACATAGCTTCAGCAAGGCCAACACAGCTTACAATGAAGGTCAGCTGGTAAATGTAGGTAGGCTAATGTGTTTTTATACGCAGCATCATTCCAAAAATATAACAGTGAGTAAAATTATAGAATACAGTGAATTCCTTTCAGATGTACAGTACTGTGCAATAGTTCTCCAGGCTTTCTGAAGGTGTTTCAAAGTTTTTCTTTGGCTGCTTTTTCACTCATTTTCAGTCCAGTCCCTGATCATTTTCAGAGGAATGATTTTTTCATTTGTTAAGCCACCTATGAATCATTTAAGCATACAAAAGGCACTTAATTCAATGGATAAACCAGTGTTGTGTCTACACATAACAGACAACTTAGGAAAGAAGCAATTTTAAATTGTTTCTTTAGGCACTTTGTTACTAGCAGCCTGACACCAGAACACAAAATTTGTTCCCATTTCTTTAGTTGAATATATGAAAAATGCCAAAGATAACACAGTTTGACAGGCATAAAATAGTATTTTTGCACCAACAAAGTGATCCCCAAAGAGCTATTAGCCAAAATCGTGCCAGGCTGAAGTATGTCACATCACACTAAGAACTGGACTGAAAATCAGTGGCAACAGGTCTTATGGAGTGATGAATCCAGATTTGAAATTTTTGGTTCAAGTTGTTGTCAATGTGTACGGAGGAGGTCACAAGAGAGGTACAACAGTGAGTGTCTACAGCATCTGTAAAACATGGTGGAGTCATGGTTTGGGGCTGCATGTCAGCCAGTGGTGTAGGAGATCTTGACAAAATTGATGGAATTACGAACGCAGAAAAGTACCATCAGATTTTGATCCACCATGCAGTACCATCTGGAAAGTGTCTGATTGGCAACAGCTTCATTTTTCAGCATGATAATGATCCCAAACACACTGCTAATGCAGTAAAAGTATACTTGGATAGAAAAACACACAATGGAACACTCTCAGTCATGGATTGACCTCCCCAGAGCCCGGACCTCAACATTATTGAAGCAGTGTGAGATCATTTTGACAGAGAACAGAACAAAGAAGAGCTTTGAATGTCCTTCAAGAAGCCTGGAGAACTATTCTTGAAGACTGGTTAAAAAAATTACAAGAAAGCTTCCTAAGATACTTCAGGCTGTGTTGAAGAATAAAGGTGGTCATAATAAATATTGACTTTCAAGCTTGTTAGAATTGTACAAACTCTGTTTTTGCCTTATATACTGTATTTTCATGTATGTTTATGTATATCATAATTCCATCAATTTTGTTAAGATCTCCAACACCACTGGCTGAAATGCAGCCCCAAACCATGACAGAGCCTCCACCGTGTTTTACAGATGCTGTAGACACTCACTGTTGTATCTCTCTCCTGACCTCCTCCGTACACATTGACAACAATTTGAACCAAAATTTCAAATTTGGATTCATCACTCCATAAGACCTGTTGCCACAGATTTCCAGTCCAGTTCTTGTGTAATTTGGCATACCTCAGCCTTTTCTCCCTGTTTCCCTCCCTTAAGAATGGCTTCTTGACAGCCACCCTTCCAAAGAGACCATTTCTGATGAGTGAACAGTACATGGATCAACTGAACGGTCAGATGCATTTCTCAGGTCCTGTGTCAGGTCTTTGCTGGATTCTTTCCTTTTTCTTAAGGACATGACTTTGAGGTACTGTTCATCAGCTGTACATAGTTTTTCAAGGCCTCTCACTTCTTCTTTTGTCCTCTATTTGTCCAGTTTCCTCAAATTTTTTAAGGACACGTTGCACACCAAGCTGAGATATGCCAAGTATTCAGCTAATACCTCTTTGTGAATCACCTTGTTGGGGCAAAAATACAATTTTATGCCTGTCAAACTGTGTTATCTTTGGAATTTTTCATAGGTTCAACTAAAGAAATGTGCCTAAAGATACAATTTAAAATCGGTTCTTTCCTAAGTTGCCTGTTTTGTGTAGACACAAAACTGGTTCATCCCTTGAGTTAGGTGCCTTTTCTTTTTAATATTTGAATGATTTACAGATCAGTGTTAAGTGCCTTAACAAAAGAAAAAAACAAACAAGACAAAACAAAAAACAAAAAAACAAAAAAATGAAATAACAACAACAACAAAAAATACAACAACTGGTGAAAAAAATATAGGTGAAAAAGCAGCCAATGTCCAAAGACAAACTTTGAAACACCTTCAAAAAGTCAGGAGAACTACTGCACAATCAGTGTTTTAACTGAATGCAAGTCATGCAAGTGATTTGAATTAGTAAAATGAGTCATAATTTTCACCTCTAGTCCAAAAACACAAACTGCATGGGTTTAAAACACGGACGCTGTGTCTCACAGCTGCAGGAAAGAGCGTTGGTGAAACCATGTAGTAAATTTGTAGACCATAAATCCCACACAAGGTGCTAAAATCTCCCAAAAGCTCTGCAGAGCTGAATGATAATTCTGATGGGGGTTGTTCTACAACTGACTGCTTTCACAGTACGCATGATGATACAATTAATTAATATAGCTTAATACAAACATTCAAATTAAGATTTCTGTCTATAATAAACCAGACTCTTTGAAAATATGTTTCTTTACTAAATGCCCCAGTTGTTTTCACACCTTATGTTATGTGTTTGGAGTTGTATATTCTTAGAAATCTAATTATGATTATTAGAAGTAATTCACCTACTGCATATAATGACATCACATAAAGTTAACAACTACTCTGCGCGTATGTATCCATGGTGGGTTCACTTTGAAGCTGTTTTTTCCACCTGAGGTGCACCAACAATACCTAAAGCTTTGTTGTTTTTAAAGAGCGGCACATGGAGTCACATTTAAATTTGAATTACACAGTTTGGCAAGAGCACTCCTTTCCCTCCTTCTCCAGATCAAAAGGAAAGCCAATAAAATGCGTTACTTGCAGGCATCAGCTTTGAAGTTGCTCCTGTGCATGCTCATTTGAGCCCAGGGGCATAAAGTCAGGAGCGGACAGCACCTTTACTGACATCAAATTGTGTTGTGTTCATAACCCCAACCCCAGATAATGATTGGGATCAGATACTTTTTAAGTAGTAGAAATGTTTTTATATTTGACATTTTTCTTTATTCTTAAAACTGATTTGATTCTGGTGAAAAATGGAGTCTAGTTTTCTTACTAACTGTAAACCTAGAATATATGATTTTGATTTTTTTTTGTTTGTTTCCTTTTTTAAATGCAAGACTGAAAGATGCCGGGTGATGACCTGTAATCAAGTAAGCTCACGGGAGCCTTTGCCTATTCAGCATCGTTAAAAGGAGCGACAGAGCAGAGTTCCCAGCGGTTGTGAAAACCATGTAATTACACAGCTTTGATATTCATGGAACGATAACTCACCATCAAGTGGTCTTTTTCAGGGGATTTTATATTGTCTTGTTCAATTAGAAACTAGGATAGACCACTGAAGAGTTTTTCTCTCAAATCATTTTAAACACACACAACAGCAATAAATGGGGAAAAATATCATCACAGTGGCCTTTAATGTTTCATCAGAAGTGTGAATGTTAACTCATGCGTTTGAACCTGTAAAAAAAAAAAAAGTACGATTATGAGTCATTTGGTGCTATTCTATCTGTTCGGGATGATGAGGAGACACTAACCCAGTCGAGATGGGTGCATGGAAACTACGCCAGAGCTTTGCCTTTGCTCTGGGTGTTTAGGATTTCTATGGACTCTGGAGGTACAGTAATGAAGGTTAGGAATTCACATTTTAATTTAAGCCTTTCATTTATGTTACTGAGTGTCAAAACTCTGCTAAGCAATGGACAATAATTACTGCTGGCAGAAAACTTCAAACAGCACATTCTCTGTGGGTTAGTTGAGTAAATTTTGTGTTTTGATCTTTTATACACAGTCTGTGGTCCTAATGTGCTATTTTCTACCAGTCAAGTCTCAAATTTTGATATAGAGCTACAGCAACAAAAATATTCCTCGTACTTACAGTTTTATCATTTACATAACAGACAGCTCGATGTGATCAGCAAGAGTATAACAAGTTGGCAAAATTGAAAATAAAGGCCAAGGCAGTTAATAATAAATCCTGAACGGGTGTACATAATAATCATCAAAGGGTTCTTCTGTGATTGTTAGACATGTGTTTGCATTATTCAGCAGTCCTCTCTGAAAGTGTTGCTTTGTTTTTGTTTCTTTGCCCAATTTTATGATTGTTCATTCATTCACTTATAAAAAAAAAAAAAAAAAAAATCAGCAGTTTCTTTGAATGGGCACAAACATCAGGACATTTCACCTGCATATAATTTATCACAGGAAATCCATCAGTTCACTAATAGGGCTTGTAGGACTGGGTTGGAAGTCAATATTTGATTGCGGCCGGCACCAGCTTCACATTTCACTGAGTAAGTGGTGAAGAAACGCACATTTTACAGTGGTCGTTCATGCCAGAAGGGCTGTGAGAGCGTGTAGTAATTGTAGCAGGACTGATTGAGAACTGGGCAGACGGCCGCTAACTCAGAGTCAGAATCAGAAGAGAGTATTACCAGGTTGATAGGGTCACACTTCATTATCTTAACATGCAACAGAAGCCTTGTCTGTGCTTTTTCTATTAAACAGTGAGGTCAGATTATTATCAGCACTACATGATTTTTCATGCTGATATGGTCAAATGTTTTCATTTATTTATTTCTTTTTGTTGTTGCTGTTTTACAGCCATTTTCCAGTCCTCAGGCTGCTCATATTCTGAAACTATTAACATCACGACTGTGTGAATACGGGGGGAAGCTTCTGATTTGATAATAAACCAGTGAATAAGTCACTGAAGCATTTCCCTCAACCTGTGACGAGGAATTAATAAGGATTACTACCAAGGCATGGCATTTTTCTCTTGAATTCACTTGCTATATAGTTTTATTAATACATCAGTTGTAGTCTATTCAATTAAAAATCTAATTGGGCAGTTTCATTCAACATTCTTTTTATTTTTCTTTCTTTATAGTTATATTAAATACTATCTTAGAGGCAATATTTCTTCTTCTAAGTACTGATGTGTTTATGCCGATAAACTAGAAAGACTAAAAGAATCATTTGAAAATACTGCTTGAGCGGCTTTTGAAAAAGAAGTTAAATTTTCTATGTCCATAGTGCACAGCTGTGCCTTAATGTTTCGTAGATAGAAAAATATTTGCATACAGCAAACCCCTAAAATATTTCCATCGTTTTAGTGTAGCAAAATAGTCACACTAAAAATACAGGTACAATATTTGCAAGAAATCTGCCTTTGTATTTATATTGTAGGAACAGGAGGAGGAATAGCTGACCTTAAAAAAGTAATTAACTATTATCACCATTTTAAATATTATATCCATGCTTTATTGTTGACCCTGAAGGAAACTGTTACATACATAGATACATTGTATACATAAATAGATACATAAATAGTTAATATTTAAACAGACACACTGTCTCAGTGAAGTCCATCGATGCTGCATGTCTGACAGGTGTAGATGATATATACAGCTGAGGTCTACTACAGTTCATGTAGAGCTGGGACAGAAGGAGTACCGGAGGCAGGCAGAGCTGAGTGGTTTTAGGGCACTGTTAGCAGGAGGTGAAAGTTTTCCAGAAGAAGTTTTTACAGGGGGCTTTGCGGTCACGCTGAGGAAGCGATAGCCTGTTATAGACAGCTCTCTCCTCCAGACGAGGTTCTAGCGGCTCCTCGAGCTCCACAGGTGCCGCTTCTCCGGGCAACATGTTTGTGTCCAGAGCTCCATCCAACAAGCCAGACACCAGCTTTAGGATAAGCTCCTTGCGCTCTTTGCTCAGTTCCTAACCAAAAATCGGAAAAGTAGAGAAAATATTATTAAAGAGATAAGATCATGGAAGTGTGAGTTTTTAACACCTTTCTGTGATGCTCTCAAATTATTATTACTTTTCCCATTACAGATGGTATGAGCTGACAATATTTATATTAATCAAAAGCTGCATTAACTCTATTAAAATCTTTGCAAACACAAATAAAGAAAAATCTTATTGTTTATTTTTATAACCACAGATAATTGTTCTTGTAAATTAAATTATTATTTTTTTAAATTCTAATGATTCAAACTATTTTTCCATGTAGTAACTGGGCAAATTTATCAATAATTACAGCTAAAAGTAAAAAAAAACAAAAAAAAAACAAAAACATCAGCCTAATATGAACAATAACAGTCTCCTCACCCTGTTCACATGGATGGGGCTCCTATCCTCCACAGGAAGCACGGCAGCTGCTCTAACGCTGAACACAACCCCCATGAGAGCTACTAACACCACCAGGAGCTGCATGCTGTGACAGGAGTGCAGGTGACCGACCAGAGCTACAGTCACAGGAGCAGGAGGCTCACAAAGACAGGAGTGTGTGACTCTGTGTGTGTGTGTGTGTGTGTGTGTGTGTGTGTGTGTGTCTGAGCAAGAGAGTCTGAGCAGCTCACACTAGCCGGAGATCCAGAGAAGAACGGTGAAAAAGTGGAGTGCAGTTGGTGGCAGCTGCTCAGAAGATTTGGAAACCACAGATGTTTCTTCTGCTCTACCTCTAAAGCCCCTCACTCTTTTATATGCCTCTCCCCCTGTTTGTCACTGACGTAGAGGGTGGTGGGTGTATGACGGAGGGTGTGTGTGTGTGTGAGTGTGTGTGTTGTTGGGGTGTGTGTGTACGTGAGCATGAAAGAGGAGGAGAGATGGAGAGGTCAGGACACAACAAATGGAACCATTTAAAAGTTAACCTTTTTGACAAATTGTGAGATGGTTTACGTACATGTGATTCATCAGGAGGAAACATCTGCAGCGAACGACGACGTCAACAGGCTGTTACCAGGTTTTGACATCAACTGATGCATTTGCAGCTATGATAGACAATCTCAAACAATACCTATCATACAGGTGGACAGACAATTCCTCAGCTCATCTACAGTGTGATACCACCAGGTGCACCTGAACTGTTTTTAACACTTAAAATAAAGTGGTCACCAAAATTCCCTGTAGCAGCAATCAAAGTAGTCTAAAAGAGATACGAATTGACCACAGGCCGGCTTATCTTTTACTCCCAACACAGGCAAGTGTTTAGCACCCTACTCCAGGCAACATTGCTTCTATATTCCTCTTTTGACACCTGCAGATTGCAATTGAACGGTCTGACACTCCCATTGACTTGGGGAAGTGTCTTCAGGAAATGCACATCACCAATCAACTGGCGTATGCACAGTTGTTAAAAAAGAACTCTTCTGCAGTTTAGTGCTGGATATAAGGATCATATGGTTAATTTTGCACTAACATTGGCTGCGTGATGAGATTTAATTTGCATGTGCATCTCTGAATTGAAAATAAAATTAACATCCTTTGGTTCAGAATGGATACTAGAGGCACTAAAAGGTGTTTAAAGCTGTTCTTCCTTGATTTATATTATTTTAAAAACCCATTACCCAAACCCTTTGTGAAGCAGACAGTGCCTACAATATTCCTGAGAATTAGGGTATGCGTGCATGTTGTTGGGGTTGTGTGTGTATGTGAGTGTGAAAGAGGAGGGGACATGAGGGGGTCAGGACACAACAAATGGACTCTAAGGTTGCCTCACAATATAGACTAAGTTGCTTGGATTCAGCCATTGAGAAATTAAAATGTAGCCAAGACTTTCCCACACGATATTATTAACTGACACCATAAGTAAAAATGAATACCTCAGTTCTTTACACAAGTTTAACTACTAATCACGTTTGCTTACAAAAAGAGTCACTTACATTTTATGTCTAAATATGGGACATAGGAAATAACACCACAAAATGTATTTTATGGCTTAAAAAAGAATTTTATATATATATATATATATACACATACATACATACACACACACACACTAGTGTGCATGAGGTAAAAGTCTCACCAAAATTAATTATGTTGATATTCTTGTCTGAGATGAAATTGTTTGAAGGGTTTGTGAAGCTGCCTTCAATCCCAGAGACATATCAGTGAAATAGCACAATTAAGCTGAGTTTACAGGTTTTACTGTTGTGCTGCTGGCAGCGAACATACAGTACTTCTATTCCAATATCCCATGTTAGATAGGTTCAAATGGATTTCTCATGCTTTCACAACAGTTTCAGGGTTATTTTCTTCTGATCTGAAGGACGCCCAAAAGCCAATCCAAAGATTAGCTGACTGTTAAAATTTTTATATTGGCAGTTCAGTGTGTTTGAAGGATCTACAGCAACTTGTCACCTTAAAAGGTATCTGCAGCTGAGCCTGTAAGAGACTTCAAACATTTAAGGAACGCCAGCATGACGACTAGTATAGGTGCTCCGAGACTGCATTAATGTGCCTGAAAGTCACCACTTTTATGACATCTAGTATTGTCCAGCACCACCTCAACAACTATCTGAAAGAGATCACTGAGAACCAATGGCTCAGATCATCTGGGGATTTTATGCTTGTGTTTTTTAACAGGTGAATCTGGACAAGTGGGAAAATCCACCTATTTAGCTTTAGTGGAAACAAAAATTTTAATTTCAGTACGTTGCTTTCCTAAGATTTGTTCCTGTAGTATAGCTATCGTAAAAAGCCAATCAAATTAAATATTCATGGGTACTTGTTCAGTGGCGCCAATGCGAGTCCGTGGAGATGGGTTTTATTTGCTATATTACAGTATGAACATTCACAGACACAAACAACTCTGTTGTCCAGCTAAGAGCTCGGCCACTGTGCAAAAGGCAGCATGACAATATTGTACTGAATTGCAGGTTGGTCCCATTTTCACAGAAAACCACTGAAGACTGGGGTCTTGCACAGTAACTTGAGTTGATGCAACTGAACGGCAACAGTTTTATAGGGGCACCTCACATCACAAAACACTGAACAATTCGGAGCAGCCAAGGGCGTTTTCGTTCAAATTCAAAGAACCTAAGCAGTATAATTTAAATACACTGGCAAACGCTGAGACTGAACTAAACATAAAAGATTCAAGGGTGCCACCTGGTGCCTGAATACTAAAGCTGCACCTCCACACTACACTGCTCACACCAACATCTACATAGAGTATGCGGCTTAACCATTTGCAGTGGACAGCAGCTTAAAAGTGTGGTTGGAAAGCAAGTTCAAAACTTGTCTTACGTTTTTAAGGGGGGAGGAAGGAGTCTTCCTGCTACCTATAAGCTAATATTTTTAAACAATCACCAAATTTGAAACCATGGCAAAATTGAGTAAATTTGAGCCTAAGTGTGTTTGCATGTGGCAATAAGTGAATGCACAGACTATCCATTGTGAGTTACCAGTTTATTACAGCTCAATTCTTATAAAAACAAATTCATTGCTCAGGTATGACACACCATGTCCCAGTAAAGATTCAATGTGGATTTAACTAACAGATAGGTAGTAAGTTAGGATGTTATACATTAGCTCTACAAACAAGCCACACTGAAACATTACATTTCCATTAAAAGAAATTAAACTGCATCCTGCAGTCAGACTCAGAATATATTCTTACTACAGTACACGCAGTACAAATGGTGATCAATACCTGATAGAATTGCATAATGAATTCACATCTTAAGACTTTTCTTGCATTGGAACGCTCTGGTAACATAATTTCTTTACAGTATTCTATAATCAAACTGATGATCAAAGCCGAACATCATCTACACTGATTAAATCAAGTTGGTGATAATTTTCTATTTAGATTTCATCTAGATCATCTGACTGGTAGGTTAAGCACAACCAATTTCAGGCACTATAGGGTACATGTGTAGTGGACAGTATTCTGAATGTGGTCTTGACAAGACAAAATGATAAACAAAAAAAAAAAGAAAAAAAAAATATAGTGTGCAGCAATGGATTACATACACTGATCAGCCACAAGAATCAGAGCCACCTGCCTAATATTAAGATGTCATCCCCTGCCAAACAAAACTGGTGATCTGGGATTAGGACGATGTTTTCTCCAGTTTCACAGCAGAACACTGTACTTAAAGAGATGATCATCGTTATTCACTTCTACTGTAAGTGAATGTTGTGGCAGATCGGTGTATATACTCTATATGGTATGTAACATTTTACACATTACGCTGCGTTACATAATGTGTAATTTATTGCATTTTACAGTGAATGGAATCAAAATTACACCATTTCAGAGTGAGGTCAGGTTTGAGGACACTGCTCTTCCCACTTCACAAAATGCTGATAAGACAGTCACATGAAAAACCAAAGACATAAGAATGGAAGAGCGCACAAGACCGAATCAAATCAACATTTTCTCTGAATAACCCTCATGTGATTCCATCTTGGGACGATGTTGAACTAGGTTGAGGTCAAGACGCCTTAGAACAAGGTTGTTTATCCGTGTTCTAAGGGTTGACTGAAGGATGTACATGGCTGTTGTTGCTGGTCATGCTTCACTGAGCACCTGTCAATGGACAACAAGACACCAAGTGTAAGGCAGCAAATATCTGTCAATCTGGAGCTGCACTCTAGTAAGCACTGCATAGAAATCTATTAAAATTCATTTATCAACTTGCCTTTCTTGCGAACTCAGGGAGGATGAATGATGCTTTGTGAATTTCAGGATTGTAATATTTAAGGCTCATACTTTCCATTTCTTCCTTTGACAGTGCTTTCACTGGTTCCCTGAAATTTGTTTCCTAAAAAACAAACACAAAAAGGGTGGGGGATTTTAAGTTAAGGTCAAGTTCAAGGACATAAATGATCAGACAGAAGAGACTAGTTATTGTGCTATGGAGCCGTTTTAGAAAAAGCCAGCGTTGTTTTTAATAGGCAATTCAAGAACACACATGTATGGTGGATGACAAACTGAGAATGACAGGCACACTTACGGGATTTTTACTGCAGAGCATGAATCCAATTTGGCCACTGGGATAAGTTGGGATGGTGCTGTAGGCATAGTCCACCACAGGGAATAGGGTTTTGCAGAATGTCTGCATCTCCTTTATCAGCTCCAAATGGAGCCACTGACACTCTCCTGTGAAAGTGACAATAGCAGAGAGGAAGGAGGGAAAAAAAAAATAAAAAAAAATAGTGTGTTACTTTCCCCATCTTTCTTGGCATGGTTCCACCTTGAGGTAGCTGGAAGACTGAGAATATAAATAGGAACATAACAGCTCAACATGAAGTAATACATTCAGTAAATAACTGCCCTTAGTAGACTCAAAAAGGATATGCAAATTGTGATACAGTTATGACATCTACTCAAATATGCAGCTTCTTAAAATTACTCAATAACCAACATTTCAGGCACAACTCCAGTGAAATCTAAACTTACCCTGGGAACAAATTATTCCACCGCTTCTCAATGCTGCCTTCATCAGCTGATAGTAAGACTCCTTGAACAAGCTCTCAGCAGGTCCTGAAATAATTAAAAACAAAAATTCTAATTGGGACTACCTTCTTAAAGCATGGTCCCTTATTTGTGTCTGTTTGAATAGCTCTTTGGGTACGCAAGGATTATGGGACTTCAATAAACGCAGGGGCTACTGAGATTCCCTTTTTGCGTGGACCTCCAAATTAAGTCAACAACACGTCGCCAGACAGTGCTGCTGCCAAGCATTTGTCCGATGCCGATTGTTAGTTAGCTTGAACAGGACAGGGAACGACAGGAGAGTTCACCAGGAAAATGAAGAAGCGTGAAAATAACAGATCAGAAAAAGCAGATGAGAAGCACAAACAAAAGCTGCAGTGAAGTGTTTTCAAATATTTGAAACACTCGGTCTCACTCTACTCAAAGAAGTTCGTTTTCTATTGTGACTTCAAGCTTCTGTGCCGTAGGGTAAGCCAAAAGAACAGCAAAAACGTAAGAGTTTGAGTTACCAGAGCACTACTATGCCACGACCCTGATAGAGGGAAGAGAAAAATGCAGTTAAAAAGCAGGACCTACCCACTGGGTCTGAGGAATCTGTTATAATGATGTCAAAGGCATCCTGATTCTGCTTCATGAATTCAAAGCCATCACCAATATGGAGGGTGAGCTTGGGACTGAAAAACCCTTTGGCCATGCCTGGGAGGAACTTCTTTGATACATTAATCACATCCTAAAGAGCAGACATCAACATAAGCTGGCATTACTCAAGAGCAGTAGAGAGTACAATCAGTACAGCCTGGTCTTGACAAGCCAATCATTGTGAGGGCTGTTGCTCCTACCTCATCAATCTCACACAGAACCACTGATTCCACCAGTGGATGCTTCACTACCTCCCTTAGCACACCACCATCTCCACCACCAATGATCAGCACCTGTAAAAATGAAAACATGACTGTCAGAGCAAGAACTACCCTAAATGTATGCAAACTGTGGTTTAATACATTTACCAATGATACCTTCTTAGGGCAAGGATGGCTACACAAGGGAAGGTTGGCAATCATTTCCTGATAGGCAAATTCGTCCCTCTCTGTGCACTGGATCACTCCATCCAGCACCAAGACGTTTCCATAAGTTTTGCTGAAAAGTAACATTACAGCAGAGTTTGAGGCAACGTTTCTCAAAGCTCGTACACAATGAAGCAAGAGTGACCAAACCAGAGTATTTACATAAGTGCTCCTGTAGGACACAGCTGTGTAGCCACATACTTAGTACCGTTTCAACAAATACATTTTCATTTTAACCTGAATACTTGCCAGATTTATCCTAAGGTTTCAATAATATATATAAGTCTTAGGGCAAGCTGAAAAATTCATCTCTTTTACCATCTGAAGAAACATGCTCTGGGCTGCCCATTCAGTGCGAGCACAGCTAACAGCTAGCGACATTAGCCAAATGAAGGAGCTAGAAGTACTCACCTCTTGAAAACCATAACATCTTGAAATTTGGATTTCTTGTGGTAGAGGACCTCTTCGACTTGGAGACTCATCGCTTGCCCTGGCCATAACGTGCAGGACTCTGTAAACCATCCATCTTTAATATGGTCCATGACAGCTGCCTAAAGCCACAAGTAACACTAACGTGTTTGGAAGTGTGGCAGGGTGAGTGACGACAAAACCGTTGCCTAACCGCTAAACTTGATGTCTCATCTTATAACGAATGGGATGCTGCTGACGTAACTGATTCGCCGCGAGGTTAGCCAATGGCGTGGCAGAACGCGCCGGGCTCTCGTATAGTTTGTTTGACTTCAAATCAGCAGCACCGCCCTGTAGCAAGAGCCGAGCAGCCCACGTGAAGCCGAACCACGTCGGCGTGTCACTGCGCCCGTCGTTTTGGAAACGAGGGATAGGGCGGTGGAAGAGAGAAGCGAATGCCTTTTATTTTATTTTATTTTATTTTATTTTAAGTAAAACATTTAGAGTCAGTCATTGATATTGTACCTCCCCTTGAGTTACAAAACAAAAAAAATGTGTAATATCCCACCCAAACCTTCTGAGAAACACAAAACTGGTCAAAGGTCTGGGTTTGGCTCTTTTTCTCTGTAAAATGATACACTGTACTGTAATTAACTGTATAGCTTTTTTTTAGTACAACTTTAAGATTTTGTCAGGCAAATGTTACTGAGATATCAGAACACGGTTTAAGCCATAATTCGAGAATTCATATGCGAATTATAACAAAGCTAGTCAGGAACAGAAAGGGAAAATATGATTTTCACATTTTCACATTTGAACAGATATTGAATTGGTGATACAAATCTTGGGGGCCCATCTCTAACCTTTGGCAGTTGTGTAGATCTTCTGTGCTGCTGGGTTGAAGATGTGTGTGAAAAAGATGCATTATTCTCTGTGTCTTCATATGAGGACATTTTATTTTGGCTTCTCTGCACCTTATATTTCTTACTTCTGCTCAGTAGTGTTTTATACTTTATTAAGCAATGTCAACTTTATTGTGTTATGCTGTAAAATAAACCCATTGTCCCTATAGGAGGACATACTTAAAAAAAAAAGTATGTAACAACTATTTAATGAAGTAACAATTTCCTGTTCAAAGGGGAAGCTTAGTTTATATATTTATCAGGTCCAACTAATTACAAATAGCGAGGACAAATTAAAAATGCATCACAAATAAGAGCTTGGGTCTCAAGAAGTTACAGAATTTGTAGCTTCTTTGCAGCAACACCCACATTTAGAGTATGTTTTACTGTCATGCTACAATTTTGTGTTCTATCATAAAACAGCTTTATATTAATGTGAAGACATACAAGAAATGTAATGCACTATACTGCACAGAAAGAGCAACAAAGCTCAAAGAGTCAACTCAAATAAAGTTTATTTATATATCTATATACCTGCAATTAACTAGTTGACAGAGATAAGACGGTGATTTTAGTTTTATATATTTTGTAACTTGCTATACTTAGACCTACACAGTGTAGCAGATGCTATGAGATGTTATAAAAATGACAATTTGTATAATTATGTTCACTGACCTTTAATTTTCCAGCAGCAGTTTATAACATCATTGTACAGCATGCAAACAGTCTGGATTGTGTGTAGTGCTGCTTCTGCTTCTTCCTCCACACTGCCATTTGTGTAAACCCAAGTTGGATCGACAGAAAAATCCCATGATTAATAGTGTGCATCACAGACGTGGTGTTCCTTCAGATGTAATCAAAGTGATCAAAGCCACAACTTTCACATACCATGTGACACAAGTGCCACAAGGCTGCAAGTAACACATCAATGGTGGTGTGGAACTAATGGCATTTACCCAGTTACTGAAATATTCTTCATTCAAAACACTTTAACAGCAGCTGTGAGGGTCTGTCTAACACGTTCATGTATAGTGTTGCAGAGATATGAGCTGAAGTTGAGTCCGTGCCCTCACATAATACAACACTTGGAATCACAAGGCAGCACAGTGAGTCACTGTAGCTTCTCAGCCTGACCTGGGTCCAACATGAGAGGAGGTCAAAGTAGTGCTACTCATGCTGAAGGAGACATTAAGTGGGTTTTAAGGTAGCTGTGCTTCACTTAAGTATTTCAGTTTTCATAATCTGCTCTAATACTACAGGGTGAAATATCATACTGTTTATCCCACTGCATGCATTTGACAGTTATTTACTTTATTTTTGGAATGAATGAATGAATCAGGGAAAACCCACAAAGAAAAATACAAAACCAATGATGACCAATCAAAGACGTTTTACCAAAGACGCATTTCTTCTGAACTCTTCTTTTGTTGGCAGTTAAGTATAAAAGGCTTCATTTCAATAGGCATT